>APFE030235511.1:0-32872 GCA_000404065.3 Pinus taeda
ATTTTCTTTGCCTACATACATGCATTCATGACCAGCACATCCCAATATCCACATCATCAACGTCTACATGAAAACAATATTGTAACAATGGCCACTACCATGCATACATAATAATAACATATACAACCTACATGCAAGCATGACAAACACATTCCACCCATCCATTTCAAGTGTTCAACCATTCTCTAATACCACTTTGTAACACCCTCCACCCACATCTACCCAAGCTAATTGGTCCACTGGGGTAAACTTGTGATGAAGAGTTAACCAAGTCCTCCTCCAAGAACCAAGCTATCCCTTCAAGAATATCTTTCAAAGATGTTGAAGTTTGACCAATTCATCAAAAGTAAGCCACCTCAAATTTTCTTCACTTTAGAATTTTGTCCCTCTACTCTAGATCTAAAACTTCGACCCTCTAAAACGACAAAAAGCCTAAGTTATTTGGATGTGTTAGACTTCTAAGAGATTCTTCCTTCATCAATTCAAGGTATTCCAAGTCAATGAAAATAAAACCCTTTACAAACTTCCCCAATCAAGGTCTTGGTTGTGCAACTTGGCCTTCAACTTTTGGTCAAGCAATTAGCTTAGAACAATTAGATTCTCACTTGTGTGAACAAAATTAAAGCGTATTTTTGGTCTTTCTCTTCTGCTAGATCTTTCTCCTTGATTTCTTGATCTTTGCTCTCTATTTCCTTCTCTTTTCACTATAGATTGTGCTTGTTTCTTATGCAAGTCAAATCGTGTTTTAAGGAGGTTAAATCTACTTCTCTATATAGGATTTTCATGAGGTTGAGTACTCCTTATTAGTACAACTTCTTGTTGATAAGGTAGACTTGTGCTTGGAGGCTCATAAAGACATTCTAGACTCAAAATAATATCTCCTACATGTTACAACTTTCCCAATAGGGTCATATACAAATGATAAAGCCTCTTTTAACTCAAGAAAAAAATTGCTTTGACATGAAAAACCTAGGAGCTTGAAATGCATGCTTAACTTAGATGAAAAATAAAATGAAGGATGAAACTTGTGCTTAAAAAAATATTTTTCATTCTTCTATTTCTTCTAACATTATATATACATATTAACATGAGTACAATGACAATTATGAAGACTGACACTAGTCACAGTTTCCAACAATATGTACCTGAGAGGCAATGGTATCCAAACTTATTCTTCCCGACATTGTGGTATGATCTGATGGAGACATAGAGTTTGTTAGTAAAGGCCTTGCTATTTTTGAAAATTTTGGCTATGATTATGTAAATCATCATTGATTCTTATTAATTTGAATCCTTTCTTATATTAATATGTCAACTTGAGAGTATATTGCTATGTCATTATGAAAACCTCCCTAGTTAAGAGGGAGTGTTGAAAAATATAGCTAATGTCGATATTTATAATGTAATAAAACATAATTTTTATCATATTCATTATTATTTAATTTTGGTCAATGCATGTTCTTCATGCTTTATTAATGTAAAAACAGAAATTTTTTGAGTCTGAAGAAAATGTATTGAGTCAAGTCCCATTTGGTTCCTTTGTAAAGAATGAATTTCAAATTTATTGAGCCAAAGTCATGGACAAATATATATAATATATAATAATATAATTTATATTATTATATATTATTTATATTATATATATATATATATATATATATATATAGATATATAGATATAGATATATATAGATAGAGGATAATTTGATGACTTTGAAGGACATGTAGTCGTGATCATCCTATATATCTTCTACGGTTAATTAGGGGAGAAAAGGACGAAGAAGAAGGAAACTACTTGCAATATGGAGTAGAACTTATTTTTTGTGACAACTATTAATTTCAAGGCTAAAATTTTAGAATAGGGCTCAAATTTTAGGAAGAGATAGTTTGACCATTGTTGACTTTGACAAAAGTAGACGAAATTTGGAGGTGATTGTGAGGAGAGTTTGACTTGAAATTTTGGTGGTAGTTTTGAGTCTTAGTCTTGGTCTTATATATTTCCTTTTGATCTAATTCTATAAGAGAAGGATTTTTGGATTTCCCCCTTGTAGGGCTTTGCCTTAGCTTAGAGCCTAATTTCTAGTGTCTCTTGTCGCTTGTGCATTATGTTCTCTATGTTTTTCTATTATGTAATTTCTTGATGACATAAAGAAAAAGTAAAAACTAAGAAAATAATACATATGAGTCACAAATAATTACCATGATATGAAATTCTATCATCTATCATAATTCAATAGAATGTAGTAGATGCATTGTTTGTTACCACCCTAATTGATTTGTTCCTAACCTCCTTGAAATTTTGTCTAGGATATGTACCAAATCTACCTCAAAGACTCAGTTTTCACATGCATAGATGTAGTCAATGCAAGATAAAACACAATCAATCCTATTTTACTCAAATCTTCAAATTATGTTTAATTTTAATCATTTTCTCATCCATCTCCTTCAACATATCAAACCCAAGGAACACATTTGTACTACAATATCGTAATTATGATTACAACATTACACTGCCTATGATATAATGGTTTAAATAATATCATTTTTAATGACAACTCGAATACCCATTGTTGTAGGAAAATCCATCTATGTGTATATAATCATTCATCATGAATGTTTTGTCCATCACACTCACACACATTTTGAGTATGTATTGAATGATATTATTACATCTTTTTACCTACCTATCTATGTGTGGATTATAGGTTTTAGTGGTGTTCAAATTTGTGCCTTACCCCTTTAATAACCCCTTCGAAGAAATAAAGGTGAATTTAGAATTTCTATTTGACAAAATTGTTTTTAGTCATTGAATAGCTCATGCTTCCATGAGGATCCGACTTCGTTCAAATTTAGGTACGTATCTTTGCAATATCTCATCATTTCCAATTTTGTATAGGTGCCCTGCGATGACAGAAAAATCTGTCGCACACACCACCAATTCCTTCTTCTATTGGACAGAGTATTCCTTCAGTGCAGTCTCCGTTGTCAGAAAGTGGTTTATATCTTCGAAGTGCTTGTCTGTGATGTGCACAACAAAGAGCTGTGTGTCAGGTAATCCTTCCTCCAAACTAGTAGGTTCCTCACTCGTCTCAATACGCGACAAGTGATCTAGTCTGGTGTTTAGGCATCCAGGTTTTACCATGACCTCAAAGTCATATTCTTGGAAGAATAGGAGCCACCTACATATGCCCCCCCAACACAGGCTTATTGACCAAGTAATTTAGCTCAGAATGGTCTACATATATCATGAAATGTCCTCCTAGAAAACAATGCCGGTATTTTTGGAGCACATACACCATCGTCGACCCCTCGCGCTCAGTTGTGGAATAGTTCTTCTCGACTTTGGACAATATACAACTTGCAAATGCGATAAAATGATCCAAGCCTTCTTTGCCCTCTTGGGTGAGCACTGCTCCCAGTGCGATACATGATGCATCAACATGGACATGAACTCCACATCCCATTTTGGGAAGACTAGGATTGGAGTGGTGGCCAATTTCCCCTTTAAGACATCCAATCTGTTCATGCAATCATCATTCCAGCAAAATGTGACATCCTTTTTCAATATTTTTTCCATCAATGCCGTGATTTGGGCATAGCTTTTGATGAACTTCCTAGAGTACCCTGTGTGTCCCAAGGTAGCACGCAGTTGTTTAACACTTGACGGTGCTTCCAAATTTAGAATCACTGCAATCTTCGTGCGGTCCACCATCAGTCCCTGTTTCCAAAACACATGTCCCAACAAGTTCCCAAAGGGAATGAGGAATGTGTGCTTCTTAAGGTTCAACACAATCTGGTGTTGTCGGCAAGTATCAACATCAAGCATAAGCTTTCTACGTGGTGCTTAACCAATCCAAAGATAGTCCAATCATCTAGATAGACCTCTAGGAATTTGTGGATGTATTCTTTGAATGTGGCAACAAAAATGTGCGAAAAGATGGTTGGCGTGTTCTTCAACCCAAATGACATAACGATGTATTGAAAGTAGCCCCATTCCATTGTGAAGGTCATCTTGCTCTTGTATTCCAGTGTGATTTTGATTTGCTGGTGCCCTGAGAACTCATCCATGAACAAGCATGGTTCTTGTCCACCAACATTTTCCAATACTTCATCTGTGAAAGCTGTTAGGAATGGGTCGTGTACACAGGCATGATTCAATTTCCAGAGGTCCATGCATATTCTTATTTCTCCCTTCTACTTTTTCTCCCGCACTACCATAGGGCTCACCCAGTCGGATTCTTCCATTGGCTCAATAATTCTAGCTGTGAGCATTTTGTCTAGTTCTACGCGGACCTTTTCCTTATGCTTCAAATTCAAGTGATACGGCCTCTGTTTGACTGGCTTCACATCAAGTTTTAGGGTTATCTTCATCATCCCTAAGTTGCCAATGATCCCTTTTAAATCTGTAATTTTGGTCTGGAATAAGTCTTGGTACTTGCAGAGTAACTTAGCGACCTTATCCACCATGGAATCATCCCAATAGTCAACGAGCATTGCATATTTTGGTTCGGCCTCCATCCCAATGTTTACTTGGTTTTTTTTTAGTGGCGCAGTGATGTCAAGATCTTCAATCAATGGTCCTCGCACCTCGTGACAACCATTAGTTTTTGGAATGTTAATTTTCTGTGGATCCTCATCATCCACCTCAATATTTACATTATAACACTCCAACGTGCAACTCAGCTGGGTCACCCATTCTGGCTAAAGCACTTTCATTTGCCCCTAGGGTATTTTGAAGATAGCTGTTTTTATTGATTGTAGCGCATCATCAACAGTATCCCATCAATGATCTTCAAACATGAAGGTTAACAGGAATCCTTCACGTAAGATATCCCATTCGCTTGTGCCATGGTGAAGCTCTGTATCAGTATACAAATTCATGGGTATGATATCCAGGGTATGACAGAACAGATGCACCCATTTAGGTTGTGGCTCTTCCCTATAGATCTTGGTCCATTTCGCAAGGTGTGCACGTAGATCATCCCGTCCATCACACTTGTCTGTTAGCCACATCTATGGTTTCCCAAATCATAGGCACATCATCCTTATACATCCCCTCCAGTCCTTAAAATTATGTTGGTGCGTACCCCACCACCTTGCAGGCGTAGCACGTAGTACCCATTATATAGCATTGAACCGCTACTATTCTCACACCTCTCTTTCAAATTTGTTCAGGAAATCATGCACTGTTATCAACCCATCATACATAGGCAGATCTCTCACCTTTGTTGTCACACAACACAGTGACCTCATCATCGTGTTGTAGTTGAGCATGGTTACCTCGTCTAACCGATTCTGCCATCGTTCTATTTCCTCGACTAAATCTGAGGTGCAGGAGCTTTCACACTCCCATGAAATCCTGCCATCCATTGTAGGATTCACCCAGTCCTACTCCCAAGCAGTTATCTTGTAGATATAGTCTAGATCATCATAGTTGTTGCAATTGTGCACCAGCTCTATGTAGCACGATCCTTCCGCAGGGTCTAAAGGTACCACTACGCGTAGTGACTTTTTCTCGAATAAAATCTTACGCTTCATTACATTTATCACTCCATTCATGTCAGTGGCCCAATCTATTCCCAGTAGCACGAGATAGGGATTGTTGTGATCAACAATCTCTATCACTTCAAAATATGCAATCACGCTTGCACCTTCAATATCTACCGTTATTCCCTGCAATCTTCCCATCGGTAGGATCTTCTACTGGTTTTCCATTCGCAGCTGAATAGGAGACCATTGCAACGTGGGCCTGCCCAATCGCTCCCATGTCTGCTTTGGCAGGATGTTCACATTTGATCCTAGATCCAAAATCACTTGATCCATTTCATATTCCCTGATTTGTGCATTCAATCTCATCTCTCTTCCTGTTCGCATTGTGTGCTTTCTGAGCTTCTAGACTACGCGCGGTTCTCCTCATCCAGCACATCTAGTGATGAGTTCTTGTAGCCCCTTCACTTCTTTGTTGTCGCACAACAACTTGATGCATGTCTCTAGAAAGGTAGTGAGCATTAATGGGTCCATCTGTGGTTCTAGTTTGTCTTTACTACTTGAAGTGGAGGCCTCAGTGAAGCTCTTCTTAGCTTCCATGAATGTCTCCTTCGTGCCCTCCAAATCTAACTCTGGTTCCTTTGTTGGACCCTTGCGAATCGAGGCACTCTCTTCAGGCTACCTGTCCTTGTCATATCCTATCATGATACCACTTCGGAGCATGTTTTTTACATTCAGGTCCTCCTCACGTGGCTCAGATCTCATCATTTGTAGGTTTTGAGTTAGGGGAGGCTGGAGTGTTCCTTTATCGTGCAACCTTGCTATCAGTGTGGGGTAGTCCTTCCTCTCATGATCAAACTGCATACAATATAAATGTGATGCTCTTGTCAGATTTGTACAATTGCAGGCATAATGCCCTAGCCCTCTGCAATTGTAACAAATCAGTTGTTTGCGACCCCTTCCTAGTCCCATTCCACCTTGACCTTGTCCATGCCCTAGAAATCTAGTGCATGCCATCCCTGCATTTTGATCGAGGACTCACATTTCAGACTGACCTCTATAGGTAGGAGTCTGATCCATCATCAGTTCATAACTTCTACAGGTGCGCTCGTCATGGCCTACCGATCTTTAGAAATTACAAAACAATTGTTGGAATTTCTGCATATACTTCTGTAATCGGTGGCAATTATCTGTAGCATGCTTCCCTCCTGTCTGACAAATTACACACCATAATGCAGGTGCTGCACTCAGTCCTACTTGTGCCTCTGGTCTTAATGCCAATGGTCCTCCTCCCGCTAGGTAGTTTTCGAGGACTAGACAATGGTCTTTGTCATGTCCCTGGCCTTTGCACTTTATGCACCATACCTCCTCACACGCCTCTGGGTGAGTTTTCCTATCTTGCTTAAAACTATGCATATCAAGACACAATTTTTTCAATTGTGCATGGATCTATTGCACTCACACATCATGATATTGTATTAGGGTCTCGTGTAGTCTAATTGCGATCTCCAAAGCTTCGGCCTGAGTGGATAGCTTATGCTGTGACAACATGGTCCTTATATGTGGCATTAATGACACTACAAACCATGCGCGGTGCTACCCATTTGTCAAGGTCATGTTGGCTTCCTGAATCATAACCTTTAGTCTCTAATCCGGCTCCCATAGGGTCTCGCCTGGAAGCATTGTGATTTCCTTAAACCTGATAATTGACTATCTCTGATTTTGGCCTGCTAAATTCCCTATTTAGTGCAGCTTGGATATCTGTGATCGCTTCATTTGGATTGTCATTGGAATTTTTAATGTACCATGTCAGTGCATGATCCTGCAACGCGCTTACTAGCATTACCTTCTTTATTTTGTCATCCATCACACCTTGAGCTTCCCATACAACCTTTACCACAGACCAAAGTGGGCCCGGATCTTCGTTCCCTAATCGTTTGAACATCGGCAATTTTATCACGCTCGCCATATTGAGCTATGGTGGTGGTGGAGGTGGTGTGCATGGAGATGGGGGTGAAGATGGTGAAACTGGTGGTTGTGTAGGTGGGGGTGGTATGCACGAAATTTGTTTCCTTATCAGACTGATCACATTTCTTGGTGAAACTTTTGCAAGCTCTTCCTCACTTTCTCACCAGGGAAAAATCAACGGGCTAGTTTCTATCTCTACACTACCTTCATTTCTATAGATCTTCCCACTTCGCATAGCTCCAAATATCAATTTATTCGTATAACCCACTTTTCACATAGTAGCATTTTAATCCAAGTGTTCAAAGATTTAATGTACTTACCTCACGATCCTTTGAGGAAGTGTCGTTCCGCCTCACTATAGCTGACTAAAGTATCTACCACGAACTCGGTTATAAACCCTCCTATAATTTGATTAAGCCAATGGTGCACAATGTGTGCGATCTTATATTCTGATGCTTCTAGTATGCGCACCAACTCTGGAGTCCACACAATTGTTTTTTTGGCCTACATTGTCCTTGACTGTTTGCTAGCTTCGTGATCCACTCGTACAACTCAGAGGGGAAGGATGCACATAAAATTTTGTGGGTTTCCATATATAAGTAGTGCTCTAACCATTGTTCCTTCGATACTTGAAGATTCTTGTTTTCCTGCACCACGAATTCATGAATCTTTCTGTCCAACAACTCTTCAATTTCTTTCTTTATCGGATCCTAGTGACATGA
Source organism: Pinus taeda (assembly GCA_000404065.3). Taxonomy (NCBI): domain Eukaryota; kingdom Viridiplantae; phylum Streptophyta; class Pinopsida; order Pinales; family Pinaceae; genus Pinus; species Pinus taeda. The sequence goes on from APFE030235511.1 coordinate 8,177, forward strand.
CATCATACATATCTTATGCAGATCGTGGTCCCGGCAACCAAACCATTTGTTGGCTTGTTGGGGCCTGACCCAGGTTCAGAGGTGATTTAGCCAAACAAATCCCAGTACTACTGGCCCTTTCGGCAACATTCCGCAGAGTGCAGACTGAGGTCTCACCTGAAGTAGTATGGGAGGGTGATAGAACTAGGTTTTTGCACCATGGAGATGTTTGATGAGTTAAAGTGGTCCATGGTTCAACCCTGTGTGCACGTCGCTATGCACACTTACCCGTGCCTCGCAGCTTGAGATGCTACCTTTGTGCAGCCCTACTCGGGAGGCTAAACACTATTATTACCCAAGTCCTTACCAATATTTCACTGTTAGTTGATTAACTTAGCCTAGTTGTATGTGTTAAAGTATACTTAGCAATATAAATCATTCATACAGGTGTGCAGAGTAAATAAACAATATATTTGCAGTTTATATCAAACATGTAATAAGCCAAGAACAGATACACAAAATTAAGATAAAACTTCTCTTTATTATTTTCTTCCTCAATTACGGACTCGACTCCACCCTGTACACTTAGCTACAGGTTTTCGCGCACTCATTTGTGGACTACTAGGCCTCTGCGTACTCAGATGCAAAGCCTTCTCCTACTCTATGACCCTAGACACACTTAAACATTTAGACTCTTACTCTTTTCTGCTACTTTTTTGTCAATTTTCTTTTACACTTAGAGCCTCACTCTATTTATACAATCCCATGGTTTGTGGACCATGGGTAGGCCAACACTCCATTACAAGACTAGGGGAGACAACCCTGTCACTTTTTCATACATTTCGCGCTCCGTGACCACAATTCGTGGAGTCTTTACAACAATATCAGGTCATAACTTGGGCTTTGAGCCCCAAAACATGCCTTGGGGGGATTCCATGCCCAAAAATTAGCCATTGGCTGTGAGGCTTGACTAGGAAATGCTAATGGAATTCTAAGTCAATCTTGCATAGCTTTTCAATCTTTTCGGCCTTTTTCTTGGACAATCCCTGCCACGTTTTGTTGAACGATTTGATATTTGGTAGAGTTCCCTCAGGGCAGTCTGAAATAAGATTTTCCTAAGGCCAGTTATCATTGATGGTTTCAATGAGGTCATTAGAGATGTCCCCTGCATTGAATACTATTGTTTTTGTATGCTTGAGGCATATTTCCCATTCCCTAAAGATTATTTCCTTATCTGATTCCTCTATTCTTGGGAGATCAGCTTATATACCTTTAGCATTATCATGTTATGTTATGTAACTTGGAATATTTTCCTCAATATCATGAAAATATGTCTTGAGATCAGATAATTGGTCCACCAATGAAGTGGATGTGTGACAAAAACCATGAATGATGGCTAATTTCTAATAGAATATGGTATGTTGTTGAGCAAGGAGAGTATTTAATTCTCCTACTTCCCTTTTAAACTCTGTTAATTCAGGATTAACTTTAATTTTTTCAATCCCATTCTATAATTCTTGAATTTGAGCACCTCAGATATTCAAATAATAGTCATGTTGAAGTTTAAGGGCGTTGAAACTTTTCTGGAAGTCAACAAGTTGTTCTTGCCATTGACTAGCCATTTTTTGCTTCTCATTCTCAAGGCCTAGTTCGAACTACATAATCCTATCCTCCTTATCCTTCAAAAGTTGTTTTATCTCAATGATTTATCCATAGTCACATAAGCATAAGCTCCCGTGAAATGAGTAATTCTTCAGAGTTCCTCTATAGGAGTAGACTGTGAACCTCTCCATAGTAGTTCAAAAGAGGAATTTGTAGGGACTAAGGCCTAGGATTGGTCAATATTCATTTTATTTCTTTGCCCTTTTACTATGGCCTTATGTTGAGGTCTGTAGAATATTTCAAGGGCAGGAATCTCTTCGACCCTTAATACGAAATCAGAGGTTGGGAATGCTAGTATAATTTCCATGTCCTCAATCTCTAAAGGTTTTTTAGAGGTCCTTATTGTAATTGGGGTCTTCTCAATATTTTCAAAAGTATCTAAGACTTTCTTTCGTGAGGTAGTCTTGAAAATGTCAAGTTTATGTCCTTTCAAATCCTGGCTACATTGTTCCCATATCTCTCCAAGCTTAGATCTTGGCAACCATCCTCCAGTCTGAGTGGAAGAAGAAGCCCCTGTATATTTTGGATGATGGATATTAGTAACCTGTGTAGAAGGAATATCTGTAACCTTTTCTTGAGATGTGTTTTTGTTTGAAAGTTTTAATGAATATAAGGATAAACTAGGCAGCACTGCTTCCTTATATTGGGAAAATTGATTGATTTCCTATGGAGTTCAATTCTTTTTAATCTATATGAGAACTTTTGAATAGTTGACATTTTTTTCAAAGACATCCTCAAACTGATCTGGTTCATGAGAGAATTTTCTTACGCTTGATTGAGTGGTAAGCTTCTTGATAGTTCCATGAGGATTGTATTGCCTGTTAGGGATAGTAGGAAATTTCAACTTTAAAATAGAGTTTGTCTTAGTAGTTGCATCTTTGAAATTTTCTAATGTATACGTACCACAATGAAAGGGGAAGGTAGGTCATACTTCCAATTGGATTCTTTCAATACTTTAGAAATTCCATTACCTATATTTTGCTATGCTATATCACAACCCAACAGTTTCTCAAGGAAATACAGGGGCAAAACATGTGGATCAGCTAGACTACCAGAGACCTTGATGTACATAAAAAAATCATCGCCAAACTAATTCCCAACCCTAAGGAATTAGCCCCCTGCTTCCCGGGAAATCTTAGGAGATCTCTTATTAAAAATAATTTGATGAATAGGAAGCATGACACACTGGCATATTTGATAGAAATGGGGCTGGTAGTTGGAATCCTAGACGATATTATGGTATATATGAATAGGGATTGGGTTTGCTAAGGTCAATTTCCATCCAATGGAGCCAAAATCAATATTGTAGCATAGAGAGTACATTACATGGCCACTCATATAAAAAGTAGGAATTACATTTTATGAAACTGTATGTTTTTTTCTAAAATTCAAATTGTGAGTGACTAAGTTATCAGAAAAAATATTTCCCTAGTCTAATATATATTGTTCTGAAGCATCATCAATAAATGTATTCCAATGATCTAAGAATTTCTGAGTATTAGGATAAGCAAATAATCTACATACCATGGCAGAAACTTGACATTAAGAACTTGTGAGAAAGTCTATTCCATATATGCCTTTTTCCTCACTCTTATGCTTATTAGGGTCCCTCCTCCATTACTTGATAGGTTTATATGCATGATGAATGCTTCTCATGAATTTCTCCATGAATGTCTTATCATATTTACATTTCACTGGTGGAAAATGGTACATTGTACTAAAATCATTGTTGCTTAAAGTGCCAATGACCGTGTCATTTTCTGTCATGAAATTCCTGTCTACAATATTCAAGTGTTCTATAACCCATCAAACCATATTTGTATAAGCAAGGATCTTGGGGCAAGCTGCAATTCTATGCAAAAATGAATTTTCATCATCACTATGGGTAGTATTAGAAACATGAATAGAATCCTTGGCTGTAATTGTTGTTTGAGTGACCCTTGGTCCTTCATCTTCCAATAGTCAATAGATAGATTCTGAGGAGGCACTCCCAGGATCAAGGGAATATACTGTGTCAGAAAGCAACCCTGGTGTATCAATATTTTTAGTTGTCAAAGGAGTTAACTCTTGCACAGTAACTGAATTCTTCTTCACTTTAGTTGCCTTAGACATCTCTTTTGAATTTCACTTATTGGGACTGCCTTGCAATGGAAAACACAAGACTAAATGTTAATTCCTTTGCCAAAAATTATTTAGCACAAATAATAGTTTTCCATAATGATTTCTGTCTTAAAGGAAAAATCATGATAAAATCAAGTCGAAATGAATAAGGTTGTTTAGAATTTCAAAAATCATAAATTCACCACTTTCGGTATTAAATGAAAAAACGTGGATTCATGTGGGTTCTGCACACTTCAACATATCAAAAGAATTTTATGAGAGAAATCACATGGTTTCAAACTAAAAATTTCTAATTTTTGAGGCTTTTGATAGATGTTGTTTAAATATATAGTGGTTATAAGTGGAGTCGTGAAGATATATGAGAAGTTTTAAATCCAGGAATTGAGTACCGAGGATTTTAAAGAGTGACATCTGATATGAAAAGTCCCGATATGGGTAGAGAAGAGAATATCAGAGGTTTGAGATATCAGAGTGAAGGAGCATCATACATATTGGATATAGGAAGTCAGAGGCATCACTAAATTGTAGTATTGAGAGTTTTTGAGATAGTGGAAGTGCTAAGCATCGAAGATTTGGAATATCAAAAGTTTTTAATATGGCATAATTAAAAAGTTACGATGTTTAGTGATTCCTATATGCCAAGTAATGATTGTGGGGCCAACAGTGCTTTGAAATATTCAATTTAATAGGAAGTGCCCACTTTACTTTGTGTTACCTATCGGGAATGCTTGATTGGAGTATTATTTTATCGTAACTTTCCTATGAGGAATGTTATGATATTCAATGATCCAATAGAAATCCTTGGATAATGCATCATTTAAATAACAGAAAGGCCTATCAGGTTTTCATTAATCGTAACACTTGTAATGTTGGACCTCCGATATGTGGGTTCCGATAACAGAAAATTTCATGTGAGAGGGTATTTTATTCACAAAAATAAAAGAAATTGCCTTAACTTTATTAAAACTAAAGAGTTTTATTAAAATTAAAAAGGGTCCCCATGATTTATTATATAGGTAAGTAAAACTAAATGGGGAGGCTATTGAGTATTAGAACAGAAGTTTATATTACTTATTTCATTATCTTTGATTATTATTATACAGTACCTAGATCTTAGATCGTTCTTCAAAAATACCTTTAATCTTCTTATTTCATCGAAGAGATCATCAATTCTGAAGTGGGTACTTTTTCTTCAACAAATTATTTTAAATATAACCATAAATTCTAATAAAACTAACAAATATTTAAAAAGTATCTTGAAGTTATTAATATCAGATTTCAAACAATTTTACCACAAAATATTCCATTTCTAATGATGATATTTTGATGACTATTTTTAACATCCACTTCAAGTAAGATATTTTAACAAAATTCCTCCAGTTTCTAGGTTACCATGGCTATCTTCCAATCTCAGATAAGAACTCCTATATGCTCAACCAATTTTGTGATTTTTCTTAGCTAAAATAAGATTTTGTAGCCTGGGAATGTTACATATCAATTTAGACAAATTTCTTCATACCATACCCTTGAGGTCTCCAATTTTTGGAGGTAAACAAAAACTCTTTTATGACGAGAATGCATCATAATAGGGTCAATGTAAAAATAGTGAAACAGAATGAGCCATCTTCCTAAAATGATACAGTGAATCAAATGAGCCATAAAGACCTTATCTTTATACAGATCAATGGAGGGCCTTTGATTGTGAGGCCAACTTTGGTATGGAGGGAAAGTCCAAATACAATTTTCATTTCAACTTGTAAATCACTTGCCAAAAAAATTTCCTTTTTACATGTCAAATAATAATAATATTTCTTCATTCATTTGAATTCTTCTTTGAACATTATAAATATCCTTTGAGGGTCAATGGGCTTTCCTAGGGGATTACCATTATCCTTTAGGTAATTTTTTCTTGAAGTTACCCAAATTTCAACGTTCCCTCTCAGCTAGGGATGATTTTTCATTCTCATCTTAGCCGAACAAGTATGCTACATCATGTCTCATATCGTCTCATCTCATCTCATTAGAAGAAGAAGATTGATCCATAACTAACTGTAGGGGAGGTTAATCCTAAAAATACTACTAGACTCTCCATCAAATTCTCTGACCTTCATCTCAATTATATCAATAGAACAATAAACTCATTGTTTCTTAGCTTGATTCCTTTGATGATTAGTTGAATAGTGATGCCTAAAGAAGAAGATTCATCATAAGAGATATTCTGGCTACCACCTTATATCCAATCTACAATAGGTAGGATACAACTTACCATGAAAAGTAAGGATCATAGCTATCTTATCATCCCAAAATTAGGAAGGATACTACTTGCCGTAGAAGGTAAGGATCACAATTGACTTATATTTAGCTAAAATTCCCAACTACACCCTCAATAGTCAGTGGTGGAACACTTGCATCCATTCACTTGGGAGGGATACTATTTATGATAAATGGTAAGGATCACAACTATCCCAAGTCTCCTCACCCATTAGCCATATGGGTGGAAAACCCAATAAGCCCAAATTGTGGGTTGGATGCCAACTCGGGTATACATTGTCAAGTCCTAGAGATGACAATAGTTAGGATAATACGTACCATGTCATCAAGATAATAGTTATCCTATAGTCAAACAATAGGGAGGATACTACTTACCGTGAGGTAAGGATCACAACTATCCTGTTATCGAGAGTTCCCTCAACCCTATGAACTATCTAACTCAATTTGTCTCCTTGGTAGCTCACACAAAGGGGACAATAATAGCTCAATGTACTCGAATAGTAAAGACCCTTTCGTCTCATGAGTGCCTTCACTAGGCTTACAGATGTTAGTCTTAGCCATAATGCATGACACCTAAAGAATATTGGGTGAACCGAAACCTTACATGTTTGAATTCAAGAATCCAATTGTTTACCTATTCATCAATCAAAATATGTTGGAGTCTCATAGCTCCTCTCTTCATCATATCCCAAATATAGTGATATTTGATCTCAATGTGCTTGAGCCTCTCATGGAACACAAGATTATTTTCATGTCAGATCTCATAATATGTCACAGTATATCATACTGATGCCCAACATATGCTAAAAAAACTCTTTGAAGAGCTTTATAAACTATATTGTCAATCATGCTAGCAATAATGCACACCACCTTTCAACACAACAAATTTCTATGCTAGGAAATCATCTAGAAAGCTAGGGTAGACCTAAGGAAACACTTAGATGTGTTGTTCCATTCAAAAACATTATGAGCATCAGTGTATCTATCAATTTTTTGATAGTGTTGTTTATTCCATGAATAATACTTAGCAACAACCCAATATACATATCCATGATCTATTTTTCATGCTACAAAGTAATAATTTATCTAATTGTTTTCTCATCCTAGGATCCATTATAATATAAATATGAAGAGGAGTCTCTCTCAACTACTTTAGTGTAATTCATCATGCTACGATTTTTAAAAATTACTTCTCTTTAAAAGGAAGTCCTCATCACCCCTTCTAATCTCAAGCTATTGATCATATAGACTCAAGGGTCAACTCGGTTAGGGTGTGAACACAAAGATGATTTGATCATGTCATAAATAAATTGTTAGTATTTATAACTAGATATCAAAGACATACCTACAAACTTGAAGGGAGGTTCGTGTCCACATCATATTACCATCAATCTAAGTGTGCTAAGGCCAGAGGGCTTGCTTGAGTCCATATGGAAATTTCTTCCATCCGTAATCATGAATCACATCCTATGTGCCTTAAGGCTTTGACGTATCTCCAAGTACACATTATTCCTCATATGCATCATGGAGGAATCCAACTTCACATACATCCAATTAGTGCATCTAGCAATAGGAGCTACAACCTTCTCCCTCTAAGTGCATATTTATTATGCAATTTATTTTCCCTAAGCATTTGACACTATAAAATATTGTCATTTGGAATGGTCCTTGCATGAAGGATGTTTCACTTTCGTCATCTACTTATCCCAAATTATATTATTTTACTGTTGCATTCAATTTAACAATATACTCCCTCGAAATAGGAGGTGTCTTTATTCATTGAATAGGGATCATTCCTTCAAGGTATGACTTATTGTCTGTCTTTTTAGATATACTCTTATCACGGGCTAGCTCTCCATCCTTCTCAATCTCAATATAGAGGAATTGTTCCTCACATCCTTTTAAAGTACATGTCAATCCCAAGGGAAAAGCAAGAGAAATAATGTAAAAATAAATAATCATAATGAAAGTGGACTTAGTGATGAGGAAAGATTGTCTCTCTTTTCTAGAATGTCATCAAGATAGAGTATTGAGTCTTTATATATAGATGCCACTGTAGTCTTAATTGAGGCACATAGATAATTGTATATCGTGAGCTAAACAGAGTGCATGAAAGAACGTTATATTGTATGCCATAGAAAGTACGTGAATTATATCACAACAGAATATTAGCCTTCACGAGGTAAAAAGTTGACCCAGAGGTTGCTTTCTATTAATATTTGAAGTGAGCCACAGACAAAGATTAACGAGCCAAAAGAATGCATCGTAATAGAGTCAATGTAAAAATGCAACATAGAAAGCCATCTTCCTCAAATGATAAAATGGACCGAGTGAGCCATAGAGACCTTATATTTATACAAATCTATGGAGGGCCTTTGCTCGTAAGGCCAAATTTAGTATGGAGGGACAATTCAAATTCAATTTCCATTTCAATTTGTAATGGATTTCCCAAACAATTTCCTTTTGTCATATAAAATAATAATAGTATTTCTTTACTCATTTTAATTCTTCTTTGACCATTATAAATTCCCTTTGGGGCTCAGTGGGTTTCCCTAGGGCTTTAGGGTTTCCGTAATGACAAATTTATCCAAATAGTTTCTACGAATTTTATTCATTATTCACATAACAAATGTTGGTGAATTTGTCAATCCAAATGACAGCCCTACATAATCAATGTCCATTCCTAGTACTAAAGGCTTTATTACTTATCTCATTCTCTTTGATTATTATTATATAGTATTGTTACATGTCATTTTATCGCATTAGGAAAATTACCATCATTTTGGATCTCTCGATATGCACACATGTGTCGTGGAGCATTCCTTGCAAAGTTTGGAACTAAATCATCCCAAAGAAAGTGGAATTTCTAGATCCTATGGTGAAAAACCCTAATTTTTGCTATGTTCATAGTTACCTAGTTAATTCCTACACATACACAGGGAAGACCATTATTATCTGTGCAAAATTACACATTGTCTTCCACTATGACCTACGAACATGACTTGAAGTACATAAAACTAAAAGGTAAAGTCTAGGAGCATTGTTGGTAGCATCTATCCCAACAAAAACGCTTCGAACGAGTGCTTATTTAGTGTTGATCCTTCCCATTATTTAGTAACTCCCCTTCATTTGTGGAACATCTATCCCACTAATAGTGGATCTCATACCTTGGAGAATGGAACCATTACCTCTCATCCTTGGCCTATAAATCCATTACAGTTCTAGGATTTGAAGGAGGATTGTTGGAAGCATATTCATATTGTTGAGGTTAGGTTGGAAGGCTTGTCTTGCAAGGGAGAGCGTTGGAGATTACAGAAAGGAATTGCTACATCAAGGCTACATGGTTGTAAGGATTTTCTCTAGTTTTATGACTTGCAATTTTTCTTTCTCAGTTACATCTCTATTGATTTGATTTATAGAATTCCTTAACAACCTACATGAGTTTTGGTTGCATGATTAATCAATTCATATGTATAATTGGTTAATTGATTCATTTATATGTTGTATGATTTGATCTCTTGTTTGTCTATGTTTTTCCACTTCTCCTTCAAAACATTGTGGCGAAGCCATTAGGAGTGACGAGAGGATATTTGAAGCATCAAAGAGCGAGTGATCAAAAAGTTTGAGGGCTTTATCAATCAGTTCACTAAACCAGTAAGAGGCATCGTTAATTCTATTGCTTTCAAACAATAAGAACTTAGAGAAAGGTAGAAGTTATTGTGTGTTTGTTACTAGGGTTCTTAGAAGTCTATGGGGATCACTCTAGTTTGCAAGATTGATTTGTCCTCATAAAAAATTGGCAACTCCGTTGGGGAATCATTTCAATATTTGGATTTTTCCATGTTTGATCTTTTCAACCTGCTGCACAAGCCTTAATTAAGTGTCTGTAAAGTTTAGAAATTTTCATTTTGGGCTAGATTTGGTTTATTTTTACTTTTCCTTGAATTTCCCAATTGTGTGCAACTTTTAATTTAGGCACAGTGCGCAGATCTGCGTACTTACCCTTTAGCAACATAGCACATGTGCACTAGTTTACTCCAGATCCTATGCACATGCCTAGAACTTTTGAAAAACTCCCTTGTTTCCTCTTCAAATCAAAATTTTTTGTTTGCTCCTATTGTTTTACACATGTTAGAACCTTTTGTGGGTATGTTTCAGTCTAATTGAATGTTATTTTGGTATTTTTCTTGTGATTGGTACTGTTTTGCAAATTAGGGTTGAATCTTTCCTTATGAACGACTGACCTATCAAGGGAGAGATTTTTTGGTCATGTTGAATTGACTGTCCATATTTCTTATGTCAATTGAATCAAGTTTTAGGTCTATATTTCTACTTTTTAAAACTTTATTTTGAATGTCAAAGTGAACAATATACAAGATTAAGTTTGGTTTATGAAAATCCTTCGTATACTAGTTTTGGAATGAAAAATCATTTTTCATCTATTTGTTGGAAGTGTTGATGAACTAAATTAGTGACTGCAATAAAAGTTGTAGCATTCAATTAGCGAAAAGTTAATTTTTAGTGATCATTGGTTTCCGGGTGATTTATAATTAGTTAGTTGATTTTTAGGAAAAAGGTTATAATGGGACTTTGAGTTTCTATTTATATTCCAGTTGAAAAGCGAAAACCTATTTCCCTACCTTAGATAGATTTTCATTTAAACAAAAAGATCATATCATCATTTTTTAGTGCATTAGGATTATGTCGTCATAATTTCATCAAGTTTCACATCCATTATCTTTGCATAACAACTAAAATAAATGCTAATTAAAATCAATTTAGAAATTTTTATTCTTAGGGCTCTTTTCCACCTACAGTAGATTAAGTGTAGGGATTTGAAATAAGGAAGTGAGTAAACTTTCCAAAGTTGCAAAAAAACACTAGAATCATGCGATATGGAGATAAATGCAGTTATTTTAGTTTTTTCCTCAGAAGCTCCCCTTACAAAGGACTCAAGCATGAGATCATATCAAACTTGGTGAAGTGATCATACCCACTTCATTCACTATGGTATATTGATTTACACGTATTAAAATGGTGTTGAAAGGTACTTGGGTTCACTTGAATGTAAACCTCCAATTAACCATGTTGAGGGGCTTTGAAGGGGATGGAGATTTGTTACTTTGCCCTTGCGTGTACGTCTGATGACTGTCCATCCACGTAGAATTTTTGTAGTAGGTAACCTTAGTGACCATAATCCTAGGGCTATTATCCAAGGTGATATGATAGGGAAGGTCGTGTTATACTTGGAACAAATTTTGATTAGAATCACTTTGAATTTTTAGAGGGCACAAGATTGTTTCATTAAGAAGGTTATCAGGGTAACGGGTTCCACTTGCTCATATATATAGTGAATTTTCACTTTAATTCATGTGATGTTGGATTTCATTACCAACTGATGATTTCATTGTGATAAGTTGGTTTACATGGTTCGAATACGTACATTTTTTAGCTTATGTTAATTGTTTGTCTTTAATTTTTAGAGACCTTAGGATTTGATTGTGAATATCGTTTAATCTTGTGATAAATTTTAATCCTGGATGAATCACCAAGATACTCATGTATAATGTGAGGTCAACCTCCTGAATACACACCAAGTCGATTGGAAAAGATAAAAATAAAAAAGGTCAAAGTCAACAAGACCAAAATCCTAGATGAACGTTAGACATCAACAGTTTTACAATCTGAGACAACAGAAACCAAATTGAATCCAACACAGGAAGTAGAATCAATATTAGTTCACTCTGGTCTAGATATTACCGAAGTAGTTAACACAGAATGTGACAATAGTGAAGTTTCAGAAACTAAACTTACTGAAACATACATAGAACATTTTGAATCTGAACTTTCTCAACCTGAATCATCTTCAGCTATTTTAGCTCCTACTCCCAAGCCACCTTCACCTCGAAGGAAGCTGATCGTAATGACTAAATTACCTCTTGGGTTAATTAGCATTGATTCAAGACATTATCGAATAAACAAAGACATCTCATTATCCATTTAGCGGTATTGAAACCTTTGAACCAATAGTTCCTCTCTCCTTTCCAACCTAACCCTTGGTATTGTACAACTTTGAGTTTTTTAGGTCAAAATTTGTCACCACTGGGCATTCTTTTTTATTCACCACAAGTAAATTTGTCGGAAATTCCTATTGGGAGTGAGCCTATTGATTCATCCATGTTTACCAGCTCTCTAGAATCATTATTGTATGGTTGTCAATTAGTTCCTCCTGGGTACCAGTCACTTACTGAAAGTTTTTCAAGTGCTGCTTCTTCTCCTCAACCTTCTACTTGGTCATCTAGTTTATCTAGTTTTAATGGTTTGAGAATGACTTCTATGCTTGAAGCATTTACGACATCATATCAACATATCCACATGGTGTATGGTAATTCTAGAAACCCTTAAGTAATCTCGACTAGTGCTTATTAGCAGCCTGGGGGGCAACCACCTTATCCTCCACTTGGAGGAAAACCTATTTCTAGGGGTCAATATTTTACCAGACCTTATGGTATGATACCTCAGCCCAGCCTAGGTCAATCTATTATAAATTAGCCTTTAATTGGTACTCCTTATCCTAGGATGAACACAATTTGGAATCCTACCCTCAATTGATAGTATGGTCCAGGTGCTCCACAAGTGCCACTTTATCAACCTGTTCAGCCGATTGGAAAAGATATACCTCAGATACCTGTTCCAGGTATTGTTGTACCTATCCAACAACCTATTTAGGGAATTCCTTAAATAGTTTTATAACAACCTGTTCAAGGAATTCCTCAAACACCTATTCAAACAATGAGTCAATGACCTTTTCATAGCTCACCACAGACCCCTATTCAAACAATTGTCTCACATGTAGTTCCAATTTCTCCTCAGCTACCTATTCCAGGAATATCACAAATGACCATTCCAGCAACCCCTCAAATATTTGTTCCTCATAATACTTAGTAAATCCCAAAGGCTTCTTCTTATAATTTTTTTTCCTACAGTCCAATATATATCATATATTCCTATTTGGAAACCCATTGTTAGAATAGGGAAAACACCTTTTCAAGGTCGAGCTTACCGAGTTCCATGTTTTCAAGGACAAGATTTTCAAAGTCTGCCTTTTCAAGGTCAAACCTTCCAAAAGCCACCTTTTTACGGTTAACTCATTAAAAGTCAACTTGTTCAAGGTCAACCTTTACAAGCACAACCTGTGTAATGGAAATACTACTTAGGTCAAATGGGTTAAACTCAACCTTTCCAGAGACAACCATATCCTTGTCATACTTATCAAGTCCTTATTCAACCTCACCCCGATATGATCTACCCTGGTTACCCTGGTGGAATTCCAATTCCAACTGCTCAATCTATTCTAGGATATCCAGGATATATGCTTCCAAGGATTGGTCTTAACCTGCAAGGTTATCAAACTTTACCACAAGATCCTAGTTAGAAGTTACCATTTATTGCAACACTAGATCTACCAGATTTATCTCGGTTAACTAACGATACTATTTATTATTATCCTTTTTGTTTGGAAATTCATACCAAGTTACCAAGTGAAATACCAAAATTCAAAGGGAAATTAGGAGAGGATCCATCCAATCATGTGATGACATATCTATTTGGTGTGCATCAAATTCTTTAATTGATGATTCCATCCGTCTACGCCTTTTCCAACTAAATTTAACCAACTCAACAGTAAAATGCCACATTGAGCTACCTCATGGCTCTTTCCATAACTTTAACTACCTTGCAACAAAATTTTTAACCCATTTTCAATCCATTATGATATTGGTACTGAACTATTGACTTCTTTAAAATAACCAAAGTCAACTCACATCTTCTATCATATCCATGAATGTAGACGTAAACATTGCTTAGTCAAACTTTTAATTCTAGATCAAATTTTGGCTGAATGGTTTACAAATTGTCTTCTTCTCGTTATCACGGAAGATGTTGCCAAGGGGGGTGTCGTAAAAACATATGAAGTAATTTACTGTGCCGAGTACTTAGATTTATTCTACACTCAATCTGGTACTTTGTATGAAAAAATCTTGAATTTTCCTCGCCCTATTGGTGAGCCCATAATTACATCTCCTACAAGATCATGATCTAATGTCGTTGATGGAATTATAGGTTCTATTAGCCAACAGTCTAAAGGGAAAAATAAAAATTATAAAATTACTTAGACTTTTATAATAAAAGATACATCATTGTAAAGCCTTCCCCATAAACTATTTCCAAGATCAACAATGTAGAATCATCTACTGACAAGACAAAATCAACTAGAAATAAGAAGAAAGGGAAAGGTAAATCGAAACAAAATATTGCTTCAAAGGAGAAACTTACTAAATATGAGCCTATTAACAAAAAATGAAAACCTCACTATCGTTGCCTTATTTACAATGAGGATCACTATACAACGGAATGCCCACATCAGGCAGAGGTTCTAAATTCATTAAAGGTTCTCCAAACCTTGTTGTTTTGAAGGATCAATTTCCTTCTAAAGACATAAAAATGGTTTCTCATAACAAATATTCCTCTTCCATATTGCAATATATTGTGATGATGTCTTCACAAGAAGTTTTGATAGCTATGACATCCAATGATTACGCGCCCAAGCATCCTGTTGAAAATGGAAATGAAGCTAGTTCATTTGGGAAAATTTCCAATTGAATTCATCCTTCTCCTTTTAAACCATTACAGACCAAGAAGCCAAATCATGATATAATGAGATGACTTCCTCCCAAAGGTGTTCTTAGGAAATCAGTTGTGGAAGTATTGCAAACATTCCCAACACGACGAAAGCTTTTATTGTCAGCTATAGGAGCTATTGATCCGCAACATTATAACTTAATTTTATTTTATCTTGAGGTTGGTGCCTCAAAATTAACAAGTCTGGAGCCTTGTAAGTCCAGAGCTTATGATACTTGGCTTTAGTTGTTGAAGAAAATAAATCCTTGCTTGGATTTAGAAATGCTTTATTGGGACAGTTAAGTACCAGAGCTTATGATACTTGAATTTAGTTGTTGAAGAATAGAAAATCATGTATAACAATGCCAATATGGTAGCCTTAGCGCAGAAATAAAACTTCAAGACCAAGCTGGAAATGCCTTTGTAGCTTACCTCTCCTGTCAGAATGTTTTTATGATGTCATCAAAGATGATGGACCAAGATAAAATGTTCATTGATTCCCCTTCCTCTGAAATATATTTTCAATAGCTAGTAAATTTAACATTTAGAAACTGATCTATTGTCACAAATGGATGGGATGGGAATAAGATACCCTTTATACTAGAAAGTAGCTATTTTTGGGAGAAGATTGGAAAGAAGTTCCAAGAAATGAAATAATGGAGCTAGCACATATCTTAGTTTTAGCAGTTATCTTATAAATGATCATAATTTTGTATTACTGATTTCTACGAAATAGACGGTGCATCTAAAAATATATCTCTGGCATAGGCAACAAATTTTGTTAAAGCAGACTCATGCTTCTTATGTGAGATATGGACTTGTGCTTCTGCTGGGCCTCCTCGCACCCATAATTTTGATTGGGTCTCTTCATACACATAATTTTGGTAGGCTCTCCATATTGCCGTTCTCTCGGGGCGCTGATTACATCCTTAATAGAGATTGATACTGGGTTTTTTTTTTCCAGGAGCGATTGATACTGGGGTTAGCATAATCAGTAACGAGACAATAATCAAAATGAATGACACCATAGGTTAGCTTTTGTTGTTATTATTCAGATGATTACTCATACATGAATGTTCCTTAGGAATGTTCGAGTTGCCAATCCAGTGGTCGAAGTTGTAAATTTTCCATTGAGTTCAGAGAATGTGTAATTTCTTCTCAAACACGTCCATGACTGAAACAAATACTACCCTTTGAGAAAATTTTAACTTGTTGACCTGGTTGGCGCTTTATAATTTAGGTTCAGTTAGGCTTCTGCTAATTGTTTGAATCTCAGATTAACTTGAAATCATTTCCAAGGAAGGAATGCATCATTAATGTTGTGCGAAAGAAATAATGTAGTTTTGTTTTCGAAATGTATTGAAATTATAATTTTTTATCATGTAATTTGGATATAAGAAAATAAGGGGGTAATTAGGTTTCCAGTTTAATTTTGTTATTAGTTTAGTTTATTTTGTATCAGTTTAAGTTTAATTTTGTTATTAGTTTAATTTATTTTGTATTATTATGATGTAATTAATATTGGTTAAATGTAATTAGTTAAGGAAATGTTGTTGCTTCTTTCTAGTTTGTGTACTAAAGGGTATCTGGTTTAGGACATCAATCCTGTTCAAATAATCCTGTTAAGTTTTAACTGCGTTTTTAAGAATCTATTGTGACTGTGAAGCACCTTCCCATTTTAGGGAACTTAGTATGGAAGAAGAAATGTGAATTCTATTCTCTAATTTGTCAACTTTATGTTCTTGTAGCAAATGTGTATCATCAGGATTTGAAACCGGAGAATGTTTTGGCAAATGCTGGTTGCAAGCTAAAAATATGTGACTTTGGCTTAGCAAGAGTTGCTTTCAATGACATGCCCACAACAATCTTCTGGACGGTATACTATTTTAAATCTATATTATACAAATCCAAATCTAATAAGTTGCTATATTGTTATATCTGGTTTGACAGGGTTTCTGTTGAATTCTCTGTTTGATTTTGATTGTTGTACTTTAGTAAAATTCCCATTTTTAAGATGTATATATTTGATGAAGTGCATGACTATGTTGCCAGTATAGGGCTCCAGAGCTGTGTGGATCCTTTTTAACTGAATGATTACATCGCTATACCTACTGGCGTAAAAGCCAAGGTTGTATCATATCACTTGATAGGATGTTCGAGGTAGGCAGTTGGAGGAAATGGATGGCTCTTGAAGGCTTTTTTACTGTGGACCAATGTTGTTGTTTTAAATTGAAACATTACACCGTTTACTTATTGGTGCAAGGTTGCATCAGATTTATCTGTTTGTTTTTAGTGAGCATCATATTGGAACTCAGAAAAAATTATATATGGATTAAACAAATTAGGTACATCTAACCAAATGTATAAGAAAATGGAAATGAAGTCCATGGTAGACTCTCCTCCAAAAGTTCTCTGTTTTGGTGCTGTTACATCCAAAGTGCTTATTGATGGTCAAGAAAGGCATATTTAAGCAAAGAATAGGGTAGTTTTATAGAATCTTCCAAAAACTCTATGCTTTGAACCAACTCTATCAAATACAGATATGCTACCTGAACACTTAGAAACAAACATCAAAAGTTGCCTTCTATAATATATGCATAGTGCCTAGTCCTCTCAAAGTTGTATCATATTTCAAGGAACCTATTTGGGAAACCCTGTCCTTGATCAAACTCATTAGATCTACCTAATTAACATGTGGAATACAAAGCTTTTTCAAGTCTGGAAATGTATGTACTATTCTTTTTAGCTCATTATCTAACTCATAAACCATTTCAGAATCCGTTCGAATGCAATCAATAATGTCTATGACAAATTTGGACATCTCAATATGATGAAGTTGTATCATGTTCTTTTGACAATAAAAATCGGATGAAATAGTATTTGAGAATTCATTGAGATCGTTATACAAAGAATTTTGCATGCTACTTGTTTCTTTTGCTGAAGGATCTCCACATCTTACAAAACTTCTTTTCACATTCAAGTAAAATGACAGATCACTTGATACAAACATAGATTTGAACAATAAAGAGACTTTCTTAGTTCTTGATTGAAGTGCATTTTGCATATTATCCTGTGTTTTCATGTCAATGTTGTCAGGTACCCCACCCAGAATAGTGTCAGACTTGAACCTTGGAATATCTGATATACCAACACTTTCGGAGAGCTTTGGACCATTATTTTCAGGTTGCTTATCCTGGTGCTTATCAAAATACTCCATTATATTCAAAAAAGTTGAAGTCACCTTCAAAGAAGGATCTGTAAATTTAATCAATTTGCAGTTTTCTTCATCTTGTATATTTTTTTGAAGAGAAAAACAACTATGATTGTTGCAGTCCCCTCCCTGTGAGTGATGGAAATCCAAATAAATCCATTCACTTGCAGATGTAGAATGCTCCTTTTGTTGATGGAGAACCATTTTTGTAACAGATAAGGCTATAAGTTATTTTTTAGCATCATAAAACACGGGAGTTGGTAATGACTTGTAGGTGTTGTCAGTTAGCTTAGGTACAACTACTAGTTCATCAAAAGATCCATGTGTTATTAATTTGCATTCATCTGATTTTTCCATAGTAACATCTATTGTTTCCATCAATTCTTAGAAGATTGCAAATGTTTCTAAACGTACATAGCATGCATTATCTTATCTTGAAAAGATAAGAAAAAAAAGCTCGTTTACATGATTGGTAGACCAAAACTGGAAAATAGAAAACACAATAAACATATGACCATATGACCATATTACCATATTCTCGAGTTGAATTTCAATAACAGAAATGTATAATTTGGCACCCAACACAACGTATGCCATTAAGAAGAGTACTTGCATAATTTAACCGGGATTGGTCTGGAGAAAAGGCATCCAGTGCCGACATGGAAACTTTGAGGCAATGTTGCATGAAAATATGGAATGGATTTTGAAATAAGTTGGAAAGTGTTATGATCTCCGAGTTCCACCAACTCAAGTAAGTATTCAAGAAGGAACTCTAACCAGAGGCACATGTAGCAGATTAAACATACAAAGAACTCGGCCCAAAACCTAGGCCTTGATCTTTCTCATTATCATAACTTCAACCTTGAGTAACCATACCTAAAACACGTTTTTAGCTAGCAGAAGAAGGTGAATATTAGCAGAACTTGAACTACTCCCCTGAAACGTCATTGTAAAAGTTACCTATGTGCTACTACACCATTTGGCATTAACCTAATGGAATGCTGGAGGTACCAATTGACACCTTGCTATCAAACCGGTAAAGATTCCCATCATCAAAAGGGCAGGTAGCTCACTAGTAGAGCAGGCCCTGTATTAAATTCCTAGCCAGCCCAATTTTCACTAGAATGAGTTTGTAGACAATGAAATAGAAGCACAAAAGACAAAGAACACTCTGCATTGAGGCCACACTCACAAAACTACTCACATCAACAACAAAAATAGCTAACAACCACTTTAGACCACAACAACTGCAATGAGGCCAGTTCATCCCCTTATAAATTACTGGAATTTGATGCTCCATCTACCTTCAAAACTAACAAAAATTATATTCCATTACAGTCACTTTAATGAAGTGAAGAAAAAATGTCGCTCTTTTTTATTAGAGGCTTCAGCTCTACGTTCTGATCCAAACCTAAGATATATCATTTAGAATGAGCTTTCTTTTGTAAACAACAATTGGAAGCAAGACAAGGGTTCTGCTGTTGTAATTCCATTTATTAATTCCAATAACACTCTCCCCCAAAAATTCTTGTGTGTAGAGTCATTGGGTTTACTATGGTAATGCCTGTAACATTTTGCAGTCTTTTCTTTGTTGGCCTATGGTTTAGTGGTTAAGTAGTTGAGAGACAGCATCACCCTGTTAATGACCCAAAGTCAAATTTAGATCAGAGCCTTAAATTATAAGTTGATTGAATTTTATGGGATTTATATGTAATATTAATTCAATAATTAATAAAAAATAGTGTGAGGCAACCTAAATCAACTTCTGTTTATACAACGCTAGAATTTCATTTCTGTACATATTTGTATCTCATTTAGATTTGCCCATTCCCATGTAGTGATTGTTCCTCAATTTATGCCTTACGGCATTTCTTTTGCAACATTTGGTGCAAATGCTAGTTTTAATAATAAATGTAATTTAATAACTCATAAAATGTAGTGTCGCAAAATTCAACTTTGATGATGAAATTAGGAGTGTCTTCTCTATTGAGGGATTTTAAGGATTTCCAATAAAATACCCCGTATATCTTTCTAAGGAAAAACTCTCATTATTCAGTTTAGAATATCCTTGTACCTTTATTTTAGTGGAAAGGCTCTCAATTTGCAGAGGAGCATTGATGATGCTATCACAAAATCTGGTAAGAAATCAAATTAAATTATATTTTAAGAAGGGTGCAATCATATATCGCAAATTGGGCATGATATTGATTTTGATTTTCTTTTAAGATTTAGAGAAATTGATAGTTTTTTAAGATTATTTAGTTTAGATCATTTAAGAGTCACTCTAACCTATAAATTAGTGTTTTGTAGGAAATTTATGACTTAGAGATGTTATGTTTATAGACACACCCACATGGGATCCCACTTCATGGTTGCATCTTTCCTTTTAGCATTATTACAATTAGCTCATATATATTTTGTGAAAATAAATCTTGGTGGAGAGAAGAATAAACAATCCACCCAGCTAACTAAAATATGATGTTAGAAAGTATCCCTAAAAGAAAAGGTTGAAATAAGACTCTAATAAGTATAGTTTCCCAATTTTATTCAATATTTTATATATGTTTTTTAAATTTTATGAAACAACCTGCTCCAAAACCAATGCATATTAGCCTTGGAAAGCCCCTACACAATACAGTGCCAAATACATAAATTTTGGATGTTGTTTGATAGTTAGAATTTTGTTATCCTAGAGGAAAGGAGAAAATATCGGCTCACTTTGAGGGAACTATACCATGCTCTATACACATTGAAAGCTAATTTTCAAATAATTGATCTCAATCATTTATTGCAAAATAGAAAGGATATCACGAAAAATATGTGTTATATGTACATTGGTGGTTGTCCATATGTGTATGGGTGTCAATGTGTATATGCTATATATTAGTCTGTTGTTAATGGACTATAACTATGACAACATTAGTAGTTGTCAACATTTATTCTAAGTCAACTCATGTATAGTGATGAAAGTTGACCTTCTAAAAATATAGAAAGTTAGTTAATTAATGACTGTGAACACTGAAATAAGGAGCATGAGTTTTGAAGCTTGGTGCTTGACCTTCTTGATTCAAAATAGTGATGTGAAATTAACACAGTGGAAGTGAAAAGTTGGTGGTGTCTATGTATTATCAATTTGTATAATATACATTAGTATACTACTTGGAAATGGATATTTTACACCTTAAGGAATTTAATGCCACTCTTTCAACATGTCTTGGTGCCATGAAATATTAGTAATCCCCCTCTTTTTTTATGAATATTGAAGTTGAGTTTACTACATTTAACAGAAGAAATAAGAATATGAAATAACAAGAAATAGGGCATGTAACGCCCTCCTCCCACATCTACCCAAGTAATAGACCAACCGGGTTAAACGTGACGAAGAGTTACTATGATATGATTACACTCCCCATGTGTTAGTTAAGGAATTATAACCGGCAGAACACAACAACACATACCTTCTAGACCTACTACAAAACCCCTAGGAGCCATCCAAATCTTCTAGGTGACTAGCCCCTTAGACAAACTAACATTTTTACTGCGTTAATCCCCCAGTCACTCCCATGACAGGGGCATGAGTGGGATTGCGACCCTCCAGTTGCTCCTAGAGCATTAGTATGCCTGCGAATGGGGACTTTCCCAAGTAGTTTTGTGCCTACGACTCTGAATTTTGTGCCACTTTTTCTGGCCCAGGGCTCAGGTCAATGCCCATAACTCCGTGACACTTCCAGAGATGAAATATAACATCAAAATAATGATACACATGTAATTAATTGAACAAGGACTTGACTGGACCCCTACTAACCATGACATGCATTTCGTCAAACATGTCACAAATATGGATTTTACAGGTTTAAACAACATATCTGAGCATAGGGGTCACATACTTATTTGAGAATCAACAAGAAGCATTGATGTGTCATTACAATAACTGCATTACCATCTATTAGGTCACATATTCATTGTACATTCAATGATTAACCAAAACATGATGGGAGTCATACATTTTCACTGTCATAAAACTCTTTCATAACCAACATATAACCAATAGCAATATCAGGGATATAACAACAATATAATCCACATATAAACAAGTATATTTAGCCATAGAATACTAAGGAGAAAGAGAGCTGTTATTGATGATAACATAAACTGACCAGACATGGGACTTCCATGAACCACCCGACCATAGAATAGGCTGATCCAAATCTTTCTTTTAGTCAGTCACCCCCATGCCATATTCCAAGCATGAATGTGGGATCTCATAAAACAAATCAATCAAAACCATCTAGGGATTCTAGAGGCCAAACCATCTCAACCCTTAACCAGTGATTCCAGCCCACATTCATACATCACTAACCATCACCATATTTGTCTCTACCCAAGCTATCCGGTGCTCCAAAGAGTTTATTTCAACCAAGGCTCCACGACCAGTAACTCAACCCACAATTTTTAGCAGGATCTAGAGTGTTTGTCCAACCAAGGATCTAGGACTAGTAACTCAACCCACGAATGGCTCCAGAGCATCTCTCCAAACAAGGCTCGAGGACTAGTAACTCAACCCAAGGTGATACAGGGCTTGAGAGTGATCTTCCAACTAGGGCTCCATGAACTAGTAACTCAACCCACAGTGAAAGGAACATGAGAACCAACCAGAAAACAAAAGGAAAGACTCCCACAACACCATGGCTATCCAAGAGATGATAGGGCTATGTAAATCCACTATCAATCTAGGAAATCATCCCTCCCAATGATGAATCGTAACCAAGAAACCACACGCATATGCCATGCATGCCCAAACTAGTGGGGAAAATATACATGAAATTCAGTACTTGTAAGAAGAGCACGATGTGGCTACTAATCTCGATGTCATCTTTCACTTTCATTCTCTTTCTTTTCCTTCTTGCTCCAAAATACAAGTATTCCACACTCCTCCAAGATTTCTCCAAGAAAACTCTAAGTGTCCAAGGGTATGAGAGAGAGAGAGAGCTCCGCCAAAGCCTGTCAAAATCTTGCCAACTAATCCTCAAAAGCCTTCTTAGCTCTCTCAACTCCTCTCGGCCGTATCTTGTGCCTCCTCCTGCTCTCCCAATGCCTCTCGGTCATACCTTGTACCTGCTTGTCCCTTCTGCTCCCGATCTGCAGCTCTTGTCTCTATCAATGCTGCAAGTCCATCTGGCCAATGAATCTAGGTTATCCAATATCCTCTCTAGTTGTGACTTCGTCCATAAAGGACATGACACATTAATACTCTTGTCGAGTTGTTCATAGCTCCACTTGTGAACAACTCTTGATCTTCCCATTTCTTCTTCTCACCTACTCAGGGACTTCATCCCACTATGGTCTTCTAATGTTGCACCAATGAATACCAGGCTAGGAGTACTATTCGTCATCTACTGTAGAATCGCTTCTCCACACACAATTTTCGATCTCCACAAACTGCTCCTGATTGATCAGACCCTTGAGCTCAACAACTGCCTCTCTTGCAACTACCATTTTCCATCAAGGTGTTGGTCATCAGGCTCCAACTCGGACACTGTCGCGTTTTCTACATTAACTCAAATTTTCTCCACCCTAGAGGTCTCCTTTCCTTGCATTCTTGCTGGATATGCCTAGAACCTACTTTAGGGAGTCTGTAGCCTAATCAACCTTCCTAAATAGGCCTTCTATCCACCTACACTTTCAATGAAACATTTCATCCTGCAACAGAGAAAATACCCACATATTTTATGCTTAAGACACCTTTAACCTACTTGGCCTAGTCTTAATTAGACCCTCTCTTCCTCATTGGTTGCATCTTCCCAAAACCATCACAAAATTCACAATAATGACCACATTATCCTCTTCATTCATTCTCCTAGGGTTGTGGCTCCCTCATGTATACTTTGACCTCCTTCATCCTTAAATGGTCTTCTTTCCATGCTCCTTAAGGTGTGACTATAACCTCCAGAACACCTCTTATTTATACACCAACAAGAGGGCTTCTCCAATGTTAACTAAGGGCTTGACCAACTATCACAAGTAATTTTTACACCAACCCAACCTTGACACTTCATGTGCAAACCCATTAAATAACTTCAAAAATTTGTAACTCCTCAACGACAACTCGAAATCGGATGATTGTCATTGCATTAGAATTGTCTCTTTGAGAGTTATCATCCTCATCCATCACATGTTGAATACTCATCACGGTTTTGAACCAAACATCTATGGGTGAAAAAACCTAGGCTTGGGTTCTAAGCCCATAAGCATACTTGTGGTGCTTTTTCCTCCAACTCTTGAACACTAGTGCTTGGACTAGCTCACAAGCTACACAAAACTCAACACTCCCTCTTAGTGAGGGAGGTGCATCAAAGAATAGGAAGTAACCATCATCATCTGATGACACTATCCCATATAGCATCCATCACTGCGACGTACTGTGTAGAACGAATCCAACAATCTCAGTAGTGACTCTACCTCTATCACATCCAAACCTGAAGATCCTGAATCTTGACAGGGTTGTTCCCTATGAGGGTAGACTCCCTCTGAGCCTACACGATCTAGAGTGGCTCAGTCTTGCAAGCACTCTCCTCCTAGATTAAATACCACTCGTGCATGTCAGGCCAGGAGTAACTCCAGAAAACTAATGCGTTTATTCATTTAGCCAGCTATCTAATATATACATGAATGTGATTGCTCAGTTCATCTTCTCGATGACTGTTCACATTCAGTTCCCCAATCACTGAGGATTAGGTGTCAACATTCCCCCCCTTAATCTGAAGGGATGTTGG
>APFE030235511.1:37390-62008 GCA_000404065.3 Pinus taeda
ATATATCACTGCAAAAAAATGTTTGAACGCTTGTGTTAAAAGAAAATCAATTGCTCTTCCACGTTCCCCCACTGGCAAGAGCTCTTCCTGTCTTCGTTAATATGATCACTGTCTTAGATCTCCATTTATCTTCTGTAGTGTCCTGGGGTTTAGTATTCGACATCAATCCACAGAGGTAGCCATGGATTCCATGAGGAAGCAGTTGGACGCTCTAATGGGCGCTAATCGCAATGGCAACGTCAGGGAAGTCAACCGCAAGTATTACGATAGAGATGTTTGTCGACTGTATTTGGTTGGACTCTGCCCTCACGACCTCTTTCAATTAATTAAAATGGATTTAGGTGCTTGCCCAAAAGTACACTCATTGCAGCTACGAAAAGAATATGAAGAATCAAAAGCAAAAGGAAAAGACAACTATGACAGGGAGTTGGAGGATGTAATTGAGAAACTCATTATCAAGTGTGATAGGAAAATTACAAGAGCATTGAAATGCTTTGAAGAAGATGATGCTAAGGCTACAATCGAAATTGTTGTATCTGATGTTACAAATTCACCAGAAGTGGATGAATACTCCAAGAAAATAAAGGAGAAGCTGAAACTGTAATTCGTTACCTGTTATTCGAATTGAAATTGCCCAGTGCGCATCACGCTCACACTCGCACAGCGAAGTGGAGGGAGGTCAAAGCAGTTGAAGGGGAGGATAGGACGGACCCGTTTCAAGGGTAGTAGAGGTGGGAGCCATTACGGTAGCCTCTTGGCATTACACCTTCAGCATGACTCGCAGACCAAATGAGACAGAAAGGAGAGCTAAACGAAAAACGAAGAGTTTTATTTCATTGAGTAACGTGCAAGCGAAAAGGGAGACTGACAATGCAGGCGTTTCAATTCAAATACCAGGCTTCAATAGAAGTTTTGCAGAATACGTTACGAATAGTACTAGTGCTACTGCTATCAGCACAACTCCTCCAACTGAGCCAGCTATTATTATGAACCATGTCAGGCCAGGAGTAACAAAGCAGGGTTAAAAAAAGAACTTGGGACCTGTGCTCTGATACCATGTCAGGCCAGGAGTAACTCCAGAAAACTAATGCATTTATTCATTTAGCCAGCTATCTAATATATACATGAAGTGCACCAGGTTCACTACTGATCCACAAAAACTCCCAACCCATCTCATCATGTAGTCTATCGAGACCACATCTCCATGTCTTTTGCTGAGCCCTCTACTACATGATCTAGACACCCACAACTCCCTCCCTTTTGTTTCTTTGTCCACACTCTGATTTATTTTCCCTCAAAGTAGCTCAAATATGCTTTTATACCATGTCTAATTTCCATGAACTTGGGTCTAATATAGAATCTTAAAATATCTGACGCCGCCAAACCAAGAATCTCAACGATACTACTTTGCACATCAGATTATAAACAACAGTAAATCACACATGCACAAAGTATGTATAAATTTTTACAATTTTCACCCCAATTTCATTATATTAAACAACATGTAATATAATAGTTTAAGGCTCTTGTACCAAGGATAGTGGCCCTCATACATCCACTAGTACAAGATAAAAAGTGGGGCTTTGTTACCGGGAATAGTGTCCACTCGGATGCTGCTATTCCCACTAAGACTAGTAACTATCTTAGAAACAAACAAGTAAAGTGTACTTTCTTTTTCCTTTATGAAAATAGATAAGAGTGGAACAAAGGAGACTGACCATAGTCTTGTGCTTGATTTCCTTGTTTGATTCCTCTCCTTGCTAATAGAGCTTCTCCACTTCTTCTTCGTTTGCCCAGCTTCAAAGAGCACCTGTGGAATCACAACAACATACTACTATCGAAGAACAAAGATCTATATTCATAAATAACACAAGCCCAAATGTGTGTTAACCATACAAATGCATATATAAGTAAACATACAAGAATATGGAGGAAAACTTGAATAGCTTTATTAAGATGAAAAGTAGCAAGAGGATTACAACCATATGTTCTGACCCAACATCATCCTCCAGCAGGAAATCCCTTCTTCTCCTCAAGTAAAGCTTAGATCACCCAACACTATGAAGCTACACCAGAAAACCAACAACACTTCTCTATAAGATACAAAATTCCAGCCCCTGGATCTCTGTGATGAGGGATCCATATATAGATGATTGTAGGGAGGTGAGTCATCTTCTGGGGTCTTGATTAATGTCCTCTCTCTGATAGTTCCTACTTCCACTTGGAGAATGATGATCTCTTACTCATCCCTGGTCGAAAATAGAGAGGCAACTGTCAGAGGGCAAGCGTCAGAGGGGAAGCTTTTGGAAGATTCCATGATCTTCCACCTCGCATTTTGTCCATGCCATTTGTCCATTCCTGAACATCGTACCCTACAGAGGAGCCATTTAGTATGCATCGCACCCTGTACACTGGGGAGGTGATATGCATCGCACCCTCTGCACTGGGCTTTCAGTATGGTCCAGTTTTGACAATTTATGAGTAGGTTTTAGTGGAGAACTTCTCTGAGATGATGTAATCAGTTGACCTTGTTCCTTTAGGCAGTGAAGCAAAAATTTTAGGGACTTAGGAGCCCTCAGTTTATGGACATTTATGATTGGGGTTGAAGTGCCCAAAAATGTCTATAACAGTTGCCCCCTAAAGCATGGGGTCGTTAATCTTTTTGATGTCGGGTGAAATGCTTTACTATGAGGATCCGAAGTTTTTTCGAGCTGGGAGGTGACCTGTAATAAGATAAAATACAATACATTATTTTGACAACATTTTTTCATGATCTAGCTGAGGCGGGCATTCCCATGCTCAACTTTATAAATTCATTTTCATGTACATAGGACAAACAATCGTCCGTGTGGCAGACTGATGATTTGGACTCATCATCATTTGATTTGGATGATCATCTGTTCGACAATGATGTAAATTTGATGCCTTTATATTCTTGAATATATCGCAGCCCGGATGGATTAAACTAGATCCGGGGTCGATCATGGAAAGACATCGCCTGATTACTAGCCAATGATGTAAGCTGTTAACAGGCGCGAGAGGAATCACCAATAATGAAAATGACCCTCAAGGTACTACAGTACAATTCACGTGGTGTGAAAAAGGACTTGGCGTCGAACACCACGCAAAATCTCTCGGTCGAAGGCCATTGATGTAAACCTGTTGCCGAACGTGAGAAACTTGCCATTGAGGCATGCAAGCTTCAAAGTACTGAAGGGGTTGTTCCTAAGTCAACTTCTTGGATAATGAGCTGATGTCAACAAGAAGTGACCCGTCACAAGAGGGCCTTAATGAATTCCACATCAATGACATGGAACGAAGCAAATGATTTTGGAGGTGAAAACAATCTGATGGTACAGGGTTCAGGGTGGCGGTCATGAAGGAATGGGGCATGAATGTATTGTAGTGGGTGAGACACAGGTGAATTGTCTGAATGACTTCTCTTGAACATATCGGTGACATTGACAATGGATTGGTAGCGTTAACCCCCAAGATGGATGGTGTGATGGACCAATGGTGATGACCAGTGAACAAAACAACCCAAACCAACTTGGATGCGGAAGGAAAGTGTCATGTTCAAGAGCGACTTGCTACAAATAAATCTTTTTCAAGTTTTCTTCCCAATTTTCCCCAGTCATTGCTGACCAGTACCTCTTTATTTTTGTCAAGCTTGAGGAGGATAACATATGCTTGTTCTATAATCCACCCTTCGGGTGAACTTGTCACTATATTTTAACGAGCCTAATGACAGTGAAACTCATTCTCGTCCATTTGGACGAGTTTGTCGCTATTCGATTTTAACGAGTTTAACGACAAAGATAACTCGGTCGTTTGGACAAGTTTTCCACTATTCGATTTTAACGAGTTGGACAAGTTTGTCGCTATTCGATCTTAACGAGTTTAATGACAAAGATTACACTAGCCTTATCTTCCACCTCAATCATGTGTAACTCATGTTCAACTAATAGATCTTCAAAGGATGCATATATGTTTAGAATATTCGTCATTATTCTCCCATTATCAAACCTCTAACATTGCACTTTCAGTTAGACTCTTCATGGTGGTTTTTATCTTAATTAGATATGGTCTACTCCGATGTCCACTAGACTATGTCTTGATTGCCCATATTAACATCCATGCTTCTTACTTCTCCTTAATGGCCAAGAGCTCTCTAGTCATCTTTTGTGCTTCTAGCCCTCATGATTTTTCAATGTGTAGAAAACAAAAACTATTATATACAGTTAATGCTATAATTATGGAAGTTACATGTACTATTTTACTCTTTAAGGCCACTAATTTATTTTTCTTGATTTTTTTTTTTAAATTTAGATTACCCTAGCGAAAATTATGGGTGGAGAGATGTATTTAAATCTTAAACTTTCTCATGACTATTCATATGTTCCATTCATAGATTTATCATCATATGAATTTTGTCAATTTTGGCCAATTTTTCATTTTAATTTGAACAAGAAACTTGCTTCTTTTCCCTTAAGGATTTGAGTGCTCATATTCCAATTATGACTTGGGTGGTAGACTTTCCTCCCCAATATATTTATGATGATTACTCTTATGCCATATTTTCAGCTCCAAGAAGAATTGTCTGAATGACTTCTCTTGGACATATCGACGACACTGACAATGGATTGCTAGCGTTAAGCTTGAGGAGGATAACATATGCTTGTTCTATAATCCACCCTTCGGGTGAACCTGTTGCTATATTTTAGCGAGCCGAAGGACAGTGAAACTCGTTCTTGTCCATTTTGACGAGTTTGTTGCTATTCGATTTTAACGAGTTTAACGACAAAGATAACTCGGTCCTTTTCAATTTTAGAGAGTCTGAAAGGGATGGAAAGGAGACTCCAAAGATTTTTTTCGTCATGTAATCCCTTAAGTCCAAAAAAGTGTAGAATAATACTAAAGGGATGAATTTTCGATAGTTTTAACGAGCCGAACAAGACAAGCGCTCGATATTTTCATGTAATAATCCCTCAAATCCAAAAAGATTAAAATCTAGAGGAGGGATAGCACTTCATTTGACTTTAATAAGCCGGAGAGGCCAATCACTCAACAATCTTTTCATATTTTACGAGTCAATTGAAAAGAGCTTAAAGGAGACTCGTTTTCGAGGAACGAGCGATGATTTTGGGTAGCAGATGATTCCAGGTAAGGTTTGGAATTCTCCAATCATGGCAGTGTTACAAGGATGGCTAATAGAATCACTCTTCGCAGATGTTCCTCGAAGGGGTAAAAAATCATATGGGGGTGAATGATCGGCTAAAAATAGAGTGGAGGTGATGATGAGAATAGACCAAGGCTCAAAATCTAGTGATAAGGCATTCACAATGGTTATTTACCAGTTCATTTTTTAATGAGCTTAAACTCTGGGGGAAACATTTGCTCATGACTTATGTTTATTTTTTAATGAGCTTGAAATATGTGCTAAAACTGCTCATGGGGGGTTTATTTTTTAACGAGCTTGAACCCTGCGGTAACACTGCTCGCCAGTCGTAACATAAGGATGTCTCATTCAAGATGCCATTTTGAAGGGGCTTGCATATTTTTAAGCTTTGTCCCGGATCCTTTCTTTGTGCAAGCTAGGAAACCAGCCTTATGGGTTTAGAGGGTTAGAGGTCCTACAAATTTAAAAAATAAATAGTTGCTCTTCGCTTGCATGAGGAAAGGTTTGCATGCCCCCAGGTATAGAGAAAATTTCCCAGGTTACCATGAAAGTTCCCCCCGTAGTAGACAGAATGCTTCCTTGGCAATGTCTATTGAAATAGACAAAGGTGAGCGGTGCAAATGCATGCCACTCACATAAATTTAACGAATGTATCTTATTTTAGCATAATCCCATTTTCCCGTGAGGATGGGTGTGTCAAACTAATCATATATCCCTAGCGGAAGCCACTCTATACCCAAGGTTTTCCTGCCGAAACAGACCAGGGTGCATGCCCCCCTGGGTTTCAGTCACATCCTCCTGAATCACTCGCGCTCATCAGGTGGACAAACTGGAGATCGATGAGACATTCCTTGCATGAAAAGACCATTTAGGGATGGCGTTTGACTATTTGTGATGTGTCAACTGGGGAATGACATTTGGTCTACGAGCTTGACCATTCTACCTTCGTGTGGAAAACACATTACTCTAAAGAGTGAGGAGATGATGGCTCCCATGCAATAAATATAGTTGCGTCCAAGGAGTAGATTATAATCCAAGGGTCCTTGAACTACCATCACGTTCATGTGAATGGTTTTCCTTCTCAAAGTAATGGGCACATTTGGAAGGATCCCTAATGGTCGACTGGTTCCTTTGTCAAAGCTAGTCAGATTTCTCATTTCAGGAAAAAGCGATGGCGAACCAAGTGCTTTCCAAGCAGTTGAGGAAAGGATACTCAGAGAAGCCCCTTCATCGATGACGGTACCATCCATGACCATTCTGTAAGCTTGTACAATGATTCTGAATGGTACACTAGCTGGTAAACGGGGTCTACCTAGTAGATTCCGGTCGAAGGAAACGACTAGGTTGCTTGGAGGTGGGACCGAATAGACAGCTGGGTATGACTTTGATCAACTTCCTTCCTGCGATAAAGGAATGGATGGACTGCCCCCAAGTTCATCAGAGTTTGTGTTTATGAAAAGAATTTGAACGATGTCGTTCTCTTTCTCTTCAGTGACGGTATCATTCGAAGATGAACACTTTGAAGGAAAGACCAGATCAACTGCCATATCGACCTTTTGAATTTTGTCAGGTATGGATTCAGAGGGTTCATTTTCAATGATAGACATTTCAGCCGACCACAATGACAGGCCAGCCAGATTTTCAACCAGTGGTGGACTTGGCAAGAGTTTTTTATATCTAGGAGGGAGCCGTAGCGGTGAAGCAGGACGATCATCGAAAACTCTTTTAGCTTCGTCAAGGAAGGGATAACGGTGGACGGCATGATTTCCCTCACACAATTTACAAGCAAATCTGGGATTCCTTTTCTGTCCAGCTCCTTCACTTTCACTGGTTGATGGTGTGCATTCAACATGATCATTAGAGGTTGATGACACCGGATTGTGCAAACGAGGAGACCAGTCCCTTAAGATCCGTGGGATGTAGGGAAAATCTCGGTGACAGTGGTCTCCATTGCAAATGACACAAGGAGATTTAGGTTTAGATGGTGCGGTGTGAGGATTTTCGCTAGATGTCACTTGGTTGCCCCCTTTTTATTTTGGTTCCTTTTTCTTCTTTTCTTTTTTCTCTTTCTACTTCTTCTTCTTCGTAGTGACTTGATTTTTAGCTTTATCAGCTTTATCAAGCGAATATGAAGGAGGATAGGGAGAATCAGACGAAGTAGAAGGTTGGGAGGCAACTCTAATGTCATCTAGTTGCTGACTTGACTATTCAGGAATTATGGGATTCTGAACGACAGAGGTAGAGAAGAGCCAGACAGGCAAACCAATCGTCAACCCTGGAAGTGACAATGTGGCCATATGGGGTGCACCAACATCTCCCCAAGAGGAGAAGGGACTATGATTTCCTCCAAGGGGAAATCCTTGGTTGGTAGACTCCATTTTCTCAACCTAAAGACCAACGAGGGAATTTGTGATGTTATTCCGATTAAAATAAATTTTAGATGCTTTGACAGAACTTGTTTTTTCAATTTTAAAGAGTCGAGAAAAAACAAAATATGACTCTAGTCGCCTTCGATTTTTATTGAGCCTGAAGTGACAAGTGCTCAAAGGACCTTTTCTTTTAAGGAGTCTAAAAAGGATCAAAATAGACTTCTCTGGAGATCTAGACTGAGGGGATTACCAAACCAATCGCAAAACTGCAGAATACCTTTTACGGTATGGCAGTCAATCTTCTGTTCAGTGCATTGCAATCGATAGGGCGGCAGAAAACTTCCTAAGGATAAAGGATGCAGCCTATTGTGGTCTCTCAAAATATACTCGACAGTACATGGGAGCACAAGTCTGTACTGGCACTTACCATCTTAGAGTGCAGGAATCACCCAACCAACAATGAAAACAACAGTTACCAGGTTTTATGATGCCGAAATACGTCTCTAGCCTAGACCTCTAGAAGTTTTGCGTTAAGTTCCAAAGTGTTGTTAGATTCATTAAATTATTTTAAGTTGATCTTGCTTAAAAAATTTGCCTTTCAGGTTCATCGTGTGATGTGTATACAGTTCCTAAAATGCAGTCTTAGATGATAAACAAACGTTTAATCTTCTTTTGGCAATGAAAATCCTAGCTACTAAGGAAAGAAAGTTAAGAATCTTTCAGCAAAGAGCACAGAGCACATGCTAAATGCACTGTCCTAAATCAAACCAAGCAGTCAAAATGCAAATGCACATGCATGTATTTTTGTCAACCTTCTTAATGTATGAATGATGATAAGAAATCTAAGTGCAAATCTGAATTATTTTCAAAGCGACAATACTCAACAAATTTCTTTTCAAAATGAAGTGAAGGTAAGAGAGACACTTTGCGATTTCAAAATGAAAATTGCTTTTCGACAATAAAAAATACTAATTCAAATCATATACAACAGTAACTATATAATCGACATCAAGAAAAATGGGATTGTCTTCTAAAACTGAAAACGACAGCTACGACACTTTTAGATCAAGAAACAACAGTTCAACTATGCTACTTCTCTGCAAAAGAGAACTAAAAATGGCACACAATACATAAAAATACTTACAGTTCTTTGCACTATGGAGGCGGAATAATGTAAGAGAAGGGGGTTTTCACAGAAATACACTGACCACAGACAGAAAAACTCCTGAATAGGACTGAAAACAGTGAGGAAAAAACCAAAGTCTGAAGGTAAAGTTAACCTTCCCTGACCATTGCACCTGTCACACAGTGAATTCAGTATGCAGCGCACCTACTGCACTCAGGAAGTGTGATGCATACAGACTGCCTTGAAGGCAGGGTGTGATGGTACCAGTTTGAGTCTTTGAACAAGTTTTTACTCACAATTTGCAATTTAGTTCAGGGATTTAGGCCGAGTATGTGATGTTTAGTATATGTAAATCATAGGGGTAGATCTAAGGAGGTTACTAGAGCCACCACTTAGGGCAATTAGACTACTTTTAGATTGATTGTTTAATTCATAAACAAAACCCGGAGATAGACTTAAGCAGCATTGATCTAGTTCGAAGGCTAGCTGGCTTGGCTTCAGGCTCCATCTGTAAGTTTGTAAAAGAAACAAAGATAGGCTAACAAACAATCTAGTCGCTCCCCAGTGGAGTCACCATTTTGTTATTGGGAATAGTGTCCACTCGGATGCTGCTATTCGCACTAAGATTGGTAGCTATCTTAGAAACAAACAAGTAAAGTCTACTTTCGTTTTCTTTTATGAAAATAGATAAGAGTGGAACAAAGGAGACCAACCTTAGTCTTGCGCTTGATTTCCTTGTTTGATTCCTCTCCCTCCTGATAGAGCTTTGCCGCTTCTTCTTCGTCTGCCCAGCTTCAAAGAGCACCTGTGGAATTATAGCAACTTACTACTATCGAAGAACAAAGATCTATATTCATAAATAACAGAAGACCAGATGTGTATTAACCATACAAATGCATATATAAGTAAACATACAAGAATATGGAGGAAAACTTGAATAGCTTTATTAAGATGAAAAGTAGCAAGAGGATTACAACCATATGTTCTGACCCAGCATCATCCTCCAGCTAGAAAGCCCTTCTTCACCTCAAGTAAAGCTTAGATCACCCAAGACTATGAAGTTACACCAAAAAACCAATAGCACTTCTCTATAAGATACAAAATTCCAGCCTCTGGATCTCTGTGATGAGGGATCCATATATAGATGATTGTATGGAGTTGAGTCATCTTCTGAGGTCTTGATTAGTGTCCTCTCTCTGATAGTTCCCGCTTCCACTTGGAGAATGATGATATCTTACTCATCCCTGGTCGAAAATAGAGAGGCAAGTGTCAGAGGGGAAGCTTCTGGAAGATTCCATGATCTTCCACCTCACATTTTGTCCCTGCCATTTGTCCATTCACGACCATCATACCCTACAGAGGAGCCATTTAGTATGCATCGCACCCTGTACACTAGGAAGGTGATATGCATCACACCCTCTACATTGGGTTTTTAGTACGGTCTGGTTTTGACCATTTATGAGTAGTTTTTAGTGGAGAACTTCTGGAAGATGATGTAATCAACTGAACTTGTTCCTTTAGGCAGTGAAGCAACACTTTTAGGGACTTAGGAGCCCTCAGTTTATGGACATTTATGATTGGGGTTGAAGTCCCCAAAAATGTCTATAACAAGCTTGCTATTAGTCCATCAACAACCAATCTATCCTCGAGAAGATACTCTTGCCATATAACTATAGCCCACTCTCTCAGCTCCTCTTAGTCGTACCCTATAGCTACATGGTCCTTCAACTCTCGATGTGTAACTCCTTCCTCTATCAATGCTCTAAGTCCATTTCACCACAAAATCTCGCTTATCTAGTATTCTCTCTAGTTGTGCCTTTGTCCATCAAGGCCATAACACATCGAGACCCATGTCAAGGTTTTAACACCTATTCCTGTGAACAAATCTCAATCTACCCACTGCTGCTCCTTAGTTACTCAGGGACTTCAACCCACTATGGTCTTCCTATGCTGCACCGATGAAGACCAACATAGGGCTCAAAGGGATGCTACCTATCACTACAAGATTTTCATATCCCACAATGAACACGGGCTAGGAGGACTTCCGATCATCTGTTGTAGAAGTCATTCTCCACACACAAGTCTCAAGCTCCATAAACTTCTCCTAGTTTATGATACAATTCAGCTCAATAATTGCCTCTCTCGCAACTACCTTTGTACATATAGGTGTTGCTCACCAAGATCCAACTTGGACACTATCATGCTATCCTCTAGCAGACCATAAGTTCCCACTCACGTCCACACTTGCTCTTCTCTCACACTTCCCACCAACAGTCCATGAGAGACCAAGTCCACGTTGTAGCATCTACACCTAGTTAGGGTATCCCCACACTTAGGAGACCCTTACACATGGCTTCCCATAGACTCCACCAGTCTGCCCTTTTCTCTACAATAGAGGATCTATTACACAAATTTGGGCACCAACAACTTGTCCTCTCCTAGGACACAATCAATCCATCATACAAGAGTCCATATGCAACTCCTTCTTCTCTTGTCCTCTTGCCTCTCTCTCGATGTGCCTGATTTCACCTTGGCTACTTGGTAGGCCTCCTAAAAATCCACATGGGCTCTTCCAAACAACTCCTAATATCTCCTAGAAGTGTCGATCAAACTTATCATTAATACACACCTCTAGGGTTGGTGTGATTTTGTTGTAGGTTGTTGCTTCTAGTTAGGGTTAACTATAGATCCTGTCAACCTTGTTCCATGATCCAAAAAGCCTTCCTACAGTCGTGGAATCCCTCCAATAGGCTTCACTTTCCTTTGTTGTTCCTAATGGAAAGTTTGCATTTGATCTCTAAAGTTTCTAGCCCTCTCCTCGAGCTACTACAGACTCGTCCTAGGACTGCCAAGCTACAGGTGTCTGCAGTTCTATTGAATGTTTGTCTAGACTTTACACACCATGAAAAATACCCAGAATTCATTCAATATGTACATGGAGAACTCGACTCCTTTAACAATGATTCTGACCTCAAATCCATGCAAAAATCAAACCTCAAGTCTCGGCCTAGTGAGGGCACAAGGTCTGCATTAACTCACATTTTCTCCACCCTATATGTCTCCTCTCCTTGTATTCTTACTAGAGATTACTGCGGCCTATTTTAGGGAGCTTAGTGTTGGAAATACTGAGAGGGGGGTGAATCAATATTTCTTTTCAATTGTTACTTTTTCCAGTTAGATCAC
Source organism: Pinus taeda (assembly GCA_000404065.3). Taxonomy (NCBI): domain Eukaryota; kingdom Viridiplantae; phylum Streptophyta; class Pinopsida; order Pinales; family Pinaceae; genus Pinus; species Pinus taeda. The sequence continues at coordinate 49,248 of APFE030235511.1, forward strand.
TTATATTTAGAACACAAAAATGAACAATATAAGTAAATGATTTTATTAATATAATCTTTATAATGAATCAAGTACAATATGGGTAGGGCTCCAACCCTTAATGAAGACACCCAGGCTCCAACCTAGGATGTGCTAAGCACCTACTTCGAATTTTGTGAGGCTACAACCTCTAGGGCGCCAACCCTCTCTTGTCAAGTCACCAACCTTGGATTTAGGAGCACCAACTCCAAGGACACCAATCTTTTCAATTATGAGGTGCCAACCCCAAGGGCTCCGACCCTGTCTTGTCAAGGCACCAACCTTGGATTTAGGAGCACTAACTCCAAGAATTCCCCAAACAAGCATTTAAAGTTTGATTTTAACCATGCTCAAGTGTGGGCAACGATGCCTTAAAGATGCTCCACTTCAGTGCTTCCAAATAGACTCCAACTATCCATATCCAAGTTTTTATGCTTCTGCAATCCGAATTTTGTTGTCTCCACAATTAGAATCAAGAGGTCTTCATAGTCCAAATCAAGAGAAAATTCCACTAAATTGTTTTTTCTCGCTATCTCTCTTCAGATTCGAGTTCCTTTGTATCTTTGTGCTTCTTCTTAAGTCATTGCCATCCAATATTTCAAAATCATTACATTCTAATGAAATGGTGAGAGGTTGTGCCTTACTGTTACTATTTTTCTAAGTGACCAGCATCAACTTGAGCTATATTTGACTGCACGAAATTCTTATTTCTATATTCCTTTTGATGAACCATCTTTTCCTTGTGTTCTTTGCAAGTTATCTCCATTAGCAGATTTTGATATCAATTTTTGACTACCTTTTAAATTCTTTCTACTGACTAACAACTTTTTGCAATGCTTCAATTACATTAAAAGATGCCAACTTCTCTTTCTTGTGTATTCAACAAACATTCAAGCTCCATTTCCAGATGATCTATTTTTTTGAAGGTTGCCTCTATTTGTTTCCACCATTTACCTTGTTCTCACATCATATCCCTGATTCAAGACATTCAACTTCCGTAATAACAACAACATAACTATTTTCCTTATTAGCATTAGATGTCCTTCTCTACTACTCCAATTTCTTCTTAGTTATCAAGTGAGAAAACATCTTCAACAACAGTCCATTGGATAGTTTAAGATATCACATTCTTTCAAAGGAGTGTTCCTGAGAAATGATCCTTTAATGAATTACTGTGAATATAGCTCATCCAAGATTACATAAGGCCCCATTCATAAATGGCTTCTCGAAGAATGTTTAATCATCATAAGATCCCCCTAACTGTATGCATGATCTTCCTTTTGGCAGAGCTTCCCCATCAAATTCTTAGATAGTCGAAGATCATGTCAACGACATGTGTTGTTGGTTGGAGAGTTTAGGAGACTTTCGGATCCAATTTGTTTCTTTCTCCATACTTGTGTAACTTTCTTATCTTGCATAGTTCTAGCTTGAGTAGGTTCCCGAAATCAAGTTACAATTACGTGCCATATGACCAAAGTTATGACACTTGAAGCATCCTATGTTGTTCATGAATAAGAATTCATGGCTTCTTCTTTAGAAATTGCTTCTTAGAGATTGACGAGGATCATTATAAGCCCTACAATCTTTTGCCATGTGTCCAAAGTTTGTACAAGAATAACAATAACCAAGAAATAAACTTTGGTACCTGGGAGATGGAGATTTCCTTGATGTACTTCTGAAGTCTTTGTACCTTGAGATCCTTTGATGATAACTATTGCTTCTCGGATCCTTGACATCATCTACATCTCTTCTTGGAACAGGACTTCCTTCAAAGTTGCCTTGACTCTTATCCTTACCCTTGCTGAAACTGGGAGCATCAACATTTCTTTTTGACCGAAGTCCAAAATCCATGGTATGGTTAATATGCGTAGGTAATAAGAATTAACCAAATATTATGAAGGATTTGTAAGGTTCTACTCAAAGGTTTATAAAGGTCTAGACTTTTGATAGTTAAATCAAACATTTTCCGCATAGAGTTTATTGAAGGAGCTTTAAACCTTGACTTGTGAAGGTTTTACTAAGTATGGAATTTTAAAATTATTGGGACATGTATCTGACATGTATTTTATATACATACTATGGGTATGTGCGGCTTAGGCTTCATGATTGTCATGTATGATGATATGTCTCCAGCTGAAAGCATTATTTGTTGTGGAAAGAATTGGAGTGTCGTTTTGGATATGGGTATTATAATCGTGGCGGATAGTAATGGCAAAATGTTTTACAACTATTGAGTTTGAATCCACATATCTTCACGCCTCTGACCTGTAAATAGGATCAGCATCACTAGCCCTTGTGTAGGTCTAAGATAGAATCTTAAAATCTCTAATGCTACCAAACCAAGAATCTTAATGATACTACTTTGCACAACGGATTATAAATAACAGTAAATCACACATGCACAAAGTATAGATAATGTTTCACAATTTTCACCCCAACTTCATTATATTAAACAACATATAATACAATAGTTTAAGGCTTTTGTACCAAGGATAATGGCCCTCATACATCCACTAGTACAAGATAAAATGTTGGGGCTTGGTGTTAGTCCATTGACAACCAATCTACGCTCAAGAAGATACTTTGACCATATCATTGTAGCACACTCTTTCACCTCCTCTCAGTCGTAACCTATACCTACGTTGTCCTTCGACTCCCGATCTGCAACTCATGCCTCTATCAACGCTCTAAGTCCATCTCACCATGGAAGCTTGGTTAGCCAATCTTCTCTCTAGTTGTGACTTTGTCCATCAAGGCCACAACACATCGAGACCCATGTCGAGGGTTTCACAGCCACACTTATGAACAACTCTCAATCTACCCACTATTTCTCCTCAGCTACTCAGCGACATCAACCCACTATGGTCTTCCTATGTTGCGCTGATGAAGACAAACATAGGGCTTGGAGGGCTGCTACCTATCATAGCAAGATGTTCATTTCCCAAAATGAACACAGGCTAGGAGGACTCCCCATCATTTGTTGTAGAATTCCTTCTCCACACACAAGCCTCGGGCTCCATAAACTTCTCCTAGTTGATCAGACCCTTGAGCTCAACAATTTCCTCTCTTGCAACTGCCTTTGCCCATATAGGTGTTACTCACTGGGATCCAACTTGGACACTATCATGTTTTCCTCTATCAGACCATAAGTTCCCAATCATGTCCACACTTGCTCTTCACTCAAGATTCCCTCCACCATTCCATGAGAGATCAAGTCTGCATTATAGCATCTACACCTAGTTAGGGCATCCCCACACTTAGGAGACCCTTACACATGGCTTCCCAGAGACTCCACCAATCTACCCTTTTCTCTGTAATAGAGGAGCTATTGCACAAATTAGGGCACCAACAACGTGTCCTCTCATAGGACATAATCAATCCATCATACAAGAGTTTCTTTGCAACTCTTTCTTCTCTTGTCCTCTTGCCTCTCTCTTGATGTGCCTGATGTGAGCTTGGATTCTTATAAACAAGAAACCACATGCATATGCCATGCATGACAAAACGAGAGAGAAAAACATAAATGCAACTCAGTACTTGCAAGAAAAGCACGATGTAGTTGTTGATCCCGATGTCCTCTTATACTTTCCTCCTCATCCTTTTCCTTCTTGCTCCAAAATTCAAGTATGTAACAATGCTCCAAGAGTGCTCCAAGAAAGCTCTAAGTGTCCAAGAGTATGAGGGAACGAATAGAGAGAGAGCTCCACCAAAAATTGTCAAAACTTTTGCCAACTAATCCTCAGAAGCCTTCTCAGCTCTCTCAGCTCCTCTCACTTGTACCCTATACCTCTGCTCACTCTCTCAACTCCTCATGGTCGTACCATTTACCTACTTGGTCGCTCAGGTCTCGACATGCACCTCCTGCTTCTATCAATGTTGCAAGTCCATCTCGCCACTGAAACTTGGTTATCCAATCTCCTCCCTAGTTGTGCCTTCATTCATCAAGTCCACAACACATCAAGACTCCTATCAAGTTGTTGATAGCTCCACTTTTCAAAAACTCTTGATCTTCCCACTGCTTCTCCTCAGCTACTCAGGGACTTCAAGCCACTATGATCTTTGGATGCTACATCGATGAATACCAACATAGGCCACGCAGGGTTGCCACCTATCACTAAAAGATTTCCATCTCCCATAATGAACATGAGATGGGAGGACTATACATCATCTAATATATAATTCCTTCCTCACATGAAAGTCTTGGACTCCACAAACTACACCTGGTTGATCAAAACCTTGAGATCAAAAAGTGCCTCTCTTGCAGCTACCTTTTTCCATTAAGGTGGTTGTCACCAGGCTCCAACTCGGACACTATCACGTTTTCCTCTAGAAGACCATAAGTGCCCAATCTCATCCACACTTGGTCTTCTCTCATACTACCCTCCAACAGTTTATGAGAGACCAAGTCCACACTCTATCATATGCACCTAGTTAGGGAATTCCCAGACTTAAGATAAAGTTACACATGGTTGCCAATAGACTCCACCGATCTGCCCTTTGCTCTGTAATAGAGGAGCGATTGCACAAACCTAGGCACCAACAACTTGTCCTCTCCTAGGACACAATCAACCCATCATACAAGAGTCATCTGGAACTCCTTATGTTGTTGTCCTCTTGCCTCTCTCTTGATGTGCCTACTGTCACCTTGGCTGATTGGTAGGCCTTCGAAAAACCCACGTGGGATCCTCCAAACAACTAATAAGTTCTCCTACAACTACCCAACAAAATCATCATTAATGCATACCTCTAGGGCTAGTGTGATTCTATTGTAGGTCGTTATTTCTTGTTAGGGTTAACTACAAATCACATCAACCTTGTTCCATGCTCCAGCAAGCCTTCCTACAGCTGCTACATCCCTCCAATAGACTTCACTTCCCCTCGTTGTTTGTAATGGAAAGTCTAGACTTGATCTCTAGGCTTTCTAACCCTCTCCTCAAGCTGCTACAAACTTGACCTTCGAATGCTAAGCTATAGGTGCTTGCAACACTATTGAAGGTCTGCACAAAACTTACACACCATGTACATAACATCATATGTACGCAACTGATCCAAGTGGATATTGGTGGCCACCTGCCAAGTCCACTTGGACCCCCACCATTGTTTCTTTCAACTTTTCAGTTTCATTAATTGTAGCACAATTTACTATTTTTAACAATTTTTCGGGTCCTAAACTTCCAGAGCCATTTTGAGGCCCTAAATGACTTTTTAGGGGAAAATTGGGAGAAACATGGGTCCATGGATCAATGTTGCTCTTCCAAAAGTTGTAGCTCTCAGGTATGTCTTTCTAACGAGATACTATGTGCATCAAATGAAGATTGTATGCCAAAGTTACGACCTCAGTAAGTTGATGTACCAATTTACCCAAACGAGCCCCACAGTTTGGCGTTTCATCTTCTAGGGTTAGGTTTTTGGATGTTTAAGGTTTTCCATTGTTTCTCAACAACAAATAGGCCTTCCATCCTCATTGTAACATAGTTCAGAGGCATGTAGCCGCCACATCTCTTCTCAGAGATAAGCTACCATCGCCCTAGCTGGTTTATTTCCATTGTTGTTTGTAAGCATATTTAACTATTTTAAATTAATGAAATGAAGTATTATTTTCATTGCATCTCTGTGTTAATGGTTATCCCTGTAATTCGTTGCATTCCTATTTAAATCAGGATCAGTCGTATTAGAGCAATTTGTTTTTTCTCTATTTTTCTTTGCATGTCCCCAACGAGGTCAGGATATAAGGAGTTAGGGCTTGAACTAGTCGAACCTTTGCAAGATTAGCCTCGCAAATCCTGACGACCTCCCATGGTAGATGAAAAGAAATATGAGGGGGCACGAGATCCAATCAAAATCTTGCTTGAAGAAGCCCTCAAGCGACAAAGGAATGTGATGATGGACAACTTTGCCCAGATCCTTCAGCAACTACCCAGGGGTGACTCATCGGCTTCCAACAGCTACTTTGGAAAAGCCACACCATTTAAGGTACAAGTTAATTTTGTAATCCCATATTCGAGGGTTATATAGACGTAGATGTTGTCGATAAATGGTTAAATCTTCTATGGGGTTATTTTTCTATTCATGATTTTCCAGTCGGGAAAATATTATTATTTCTCTTCTCAAAGCAGCCCCCCACGTCAAGGACTGGTGGGAAACCTATTGCGAGCATAAGGATGCAAGTACATGCTCACTATTTTTAGCCGCACCCACTTGGGATTCTTTTCGAGATGCCATCAAGGAGCAATATTACCCTTTCAGAAGCTATGAGGATCAATAGATAAAGTGGACCACACTGCGGCAGGGAAGGGAACAAGACATGCCAGATTTTACCTTACCCTTCACACAAAGTTGGGTATCAAGGATTGAGAGTAGCATTTGGTACTCAAATACTGCGGATGCCTACAAAAGTACATTCAGGAAGAAATAGAATTGTTGAATTGAGGCTTCTGTGATCCATATCAAATATAAGAGAGTTTCTTCAGCGTAAATCACAAGAAATTTCATTTGATTTACGTCAAAGAAACTCTCTTATATAAGAAATAGAATTCTTGAACATGCCCTTACTCAGCACATCATACCGATATGCCGCGAAGGTCGAGCAAAAGTTTAAATAGAAGAAGCAAGACTTTGGATCTGCGAATCTGAAGCAAGGGAAAGGTACCCCCAAACTGTAGAACAAAAGAAAAAGCCAAGGCAGGGCGCCCAAGACAAACTTCCAAAGCTACAAGTAAAGAATAGTGCTGTGAAGCCGAAAAACGACATAGGAAAGTGGTGTGAGTTCTATAAGAGCTCCACTCACAACAAAAGTGAGTTTCGGGCCAAGCAGTCACTAGTGGCCGAGCTAAAGGTTCCAAAATCAGATGCATGTTTTGACTTTGAGTCAGAACCCAACAAGGGGAATGAAAAAGGGAAGCAGATTATCGATGCAGAGCCCAACGCCACCATTTCCACCATGAAGATGTAGAAGGAGGAACCCGAATATCCAAAGGAGGAGGAGCATCTCTTCCACTCCCAAATGTGGGTAAAGGGCTCCCCGCTATAGTGTTGCCTTCCATACAACATTAAGCCCTTCATGGATGAGGTATTGTCTGACATTGCTCCCCTTGAAGTTTGTGATGTATTATTAGGACAACCATACTTGTGGAAGTGACATGTTGTGTATGAATCAAGGCTCCATGTTGTTATTGTTACTTTGGGAAATAATTTGTAAAGGATATTGAAGGTAGCACTGCCAACTGCCATCTCTTTGATTACTGTAAAACAATGCAATAAGCTTGTTTCCAAAACTGGGAAATTTATTTTCGTGATGATACACCCTCAAGGAAAGAAGAATATGGTGGCCATGACCTTTAGACAAGGACCTCCGCACGACAACTACAGATAGACAACGTCATGGAGGAGTACAAGGACATTTTCACCTCCCCCGTAGGGGTTCCTCTGCACTGTCAAGTCAAGAAATCCATTGATCTGAACCTAGGTGTGTCACTACCTAATGGACCAATCTATCAGTGCTCCATTATGGAGAATGATGAAATCAAGAGGCAGATTCAGGAGCTATTGCAGAAAGGTCACATCCATCCAAGTTCATCGCCTTGTGGGAGCCCGATCGTGTTGGTACAAAAGAAGGATGGGACTTGGAGACTCTGTATTGACTAACAGGTGCTGAACAAGATCATTTTCTATTATCGGGAAATCTAGTGTCTATGTAGAGCTGCTAGTCCCACTAAGACGGGTAGTTATCTTAGAAACAAACAAATTAAAGTTACTTTCGTTTTCCTTTATGAGAAGTAGATAGGAGAGGAGCAAAGAATACCAACCTCAATCTTTCTCTTGGTTCCTTGCTTGTTCCTTATCCCCTTTGACGGATCTTTGCCACTCCTCCCTTGATTACTCTGCTTCAAAGAGTACATGTAAAGTCAAAGCATCATAATAACTTCAAAGTGCAGAGATCTACAATCATAAACAATATAGGACCAGATATATATTGACCACACAAATGCATATATTATCAAACATACAAGAATGTGGAGGAAAACTTGAATAGCTTTATTGATGTAAAGATTAGAAGAGAGGATTACAACCCATTGATCTGACCCAGCGTCATCCTCACAGCATGAAATCCCTTCTTCACCTCATGAAAAGCTTAAATCACCCAACACTATGATATTCCACCAGGAAACCAACAACACTTCCTTACAACATACAAGATTCCAACCTTTGGATGTCTGGGATGAGGGATCCATATATAGATGATTGCAGGGGAGTGAGTCAGCTTCTTGGATTTGATTAGTGTCTTCTCTCTGATAGTTCTTGATTCCACTTGGAGATTGATGATCTCCTACTGATCCCTGGGCGAATTCAGAGAGGAAAGTGTCACAAGAGAAGTTTATGGAAGATTCCATGATCATCCACCTTGCAAATTGTCTCTACCATTTGTCCACTCTCGCCCATCACACCCTATAGAAGGGCTTTCCAGTATGCATTGCACTTTTTGCACTGAGTAGGTGAGATGCATGACACCCTTAGCATTGAGCAATCTGTATGGTCCAGTTTTGACCAGTTCTGAGCAGTTTTCTGTGGAGAACTTCTGGGAGATGATGTAATCAGCTGACCTTGATCCTCTAGGGCATGAGACAACACTTTTAGGGACTCAGAAGCCCTTGGTTTATGGACATATGTGATTGGGGTTGCAGTTCCCAAATATGTCTATAACAGTTGCCCCCTAAAGCATGAGGTCGGAAATCTTTTGAAAATCTTCATAACATTTTCATGATCTAGCTGAGGTGGGCATCCCCATGCTCAGCTTTATAAATTCATTTTTATGTACATAGGACAGACGACTGTCTGTGTGGCAGACTGATGATTCTGATAGAGCCATCATCCTTTGATTTAGATGATCATCTGTGCAGCAATGATGTACATTTGATGCCTTTAGTTTCCTGAATATATCACAGCCTGGATGGATGAAACTAGATCCGGGTTCTTCAAACTCATCCAATCTTTTACCAAAGTACAAGTCAATCCATGTGAAAAATGTTATGGAGTCAAACATGGAAAGACATTCTCTGATTACCAACCAATGATGTAAGCTGTTAATAGGTGTGAGAGGAATCACCGATAATGATGATGACCCGCAAGGTACTACAGTACAATTCACATGGTGTGAAAATGGGACTTCGCGTCAAACACCACGCCAAATCTTTCGGTCGAAGGCCATTGATGTAAACCTATCGTCGAAAGTGAGAAACTTTCCATTGAGGCATGCAAGCTTTAAAGTAATGAAAGGGTTGTTCCTAGGTCGACTTCTTGGATAATGAGCTGTCGTCGACAAGAAGTGACCTGTTGTAGGAGGGCCTTAATGAATCCCACATCTATGACATGGAACGAAGCAAATGATTTTGGAGAGGTGAAAGTGATCTGATGATACAAGGTTCAAGGTGGTGGTCATGAAAGAATGGAGCTGAATATATTGCAGTGGATGAGACACAAGATGGGTTGATGAATTCTCTGAGCGACTTCTCTTGAACATATCGGCGACACTGAAATGGATTGGTAGTGTTAACCCCAAAGATGGATGGTACAATGGACCAATGGTAGTATGACCGGTGAATAGAATAACCCAACGTGACTAACCATGGTGATGGAGTGCAAGTGTCATGTTCAAGAGCGACTTTGCTACCAATAAAGTTTCTTCAAGTTTTCTTCCCAAATTTTCCCCAGTCATTGCTAACCAATACCTCTTTATTTTTATCAAGCTTGAGGAGGATAACATATGCTTGTTCTATAATTTTCCCTTCAGGCAAACCCGTCGCTATGTTTTAACGAGCCTAGCGACAGTGAAACTCGTTGTCACGTCTATGGACAAGTTTGCAGCTATTGGTTTTAACGAGTTTAATGACAAAGACAACTCGGTCCTTTTTCAATTTTAGAGAGTCTAAAAAGGGATGGAAATGAAAGTATAGCAATACTTTTTCGTCATATAATCCCTTAAGTCTGAAAAAGTATAAAATAATACAAAAGGGATGAATTTTTGATAGTTTTAACGAGCCGAACAAAACAAGAACTTGATCTTTTTGTGTAATAATCCCTCATGTCCAAAAAGATTAAAATCTAGAGGGGGGATAGCACTTCTGGTAGCTTTAACGAGTTGGAGAGGCCAATTGCTCGGCAATATTTTCATATTTTACGAGTCAGATGAAAAGAGCTTAAAAGAGACTCCTTTTTGAGGAACGAGTGATATTTTCGCGTAGCTACTAATTCTAGGTAAGTTTGGTATTTTCCAATCACGGTAGTGTCACAAGGATGGCTAACAGAATCACTCATCACAGTTGTTCCTAAAAAGGGTAAACAATCAAATGGAGGCATATGATCAGCTAAAACAGAGTGGAGGTGATGGTAAGAACACGACCAGGGCTCAAAAGCTGATGATAATGCATTTGCAATGGTTATTTACCGGAGGTTGGTTCATTTTTTAATGATCTTAAACTTTGGGGGAGCATTTTCTCATTGCTTAGGTTTAATTTTTAACGAGCTTGAACTTCACATAAAAACTGCTCGTGCCAGTCATATGATAAGGATGTCTCATTGATAGATTCCATTTTTATGGAGCTTGCACCATTCCAAACTTTGATTCGTATTGTTTCTTTATGCAAGCTAGGAATGACCAATCCTACGAGTTTAAAGGGTTGAGAATCTACAAACTAAGAAAATAAATGGTCTCTCTTCACTTGCATGCAAAAAGGTTTGCATACCCTCGGGTATAGTGAAATAGAGTTTCTAGGCTACCATATAGAAGTTCTCGCATTTGCAAGATAGTTTCCATCCGTGTAGCAGATAGAAACACTTCCCGACTTAGTCCATTTGGACAAAGGTGATTCTAACTCCAACCACCTAACCTTGACGATGGAATCTTATTCCAGTCTAATCCCATCTTCCTAAATGGATGGGTGTCAGATTAGTCATATATCCTTCACGGAAACCTACCCTATACACAAAGCTTCCCTGCCGAAACAGACCAGGGTGCATGCCCCGTGGGTTTCAGTCATGGCCATCGAATTAGTAGTGCTCTTTAGGTGGACAAACTGGAGATTGAAGAGACGTTCCTTGCATGAAAAGACCAGTTATGGATGGCATTTGACTATTAGCTATGTGTGGTCCAGGGAATGAAAGCTGGTCTACGAGCTGGACCACTCGGCCTTCATGCGGAAAACACATTACTCGAAAGAGTGAGGAGACAATAGCTCCCATGCTATAAATATAGTCACACCCAAGGAGTAGATTATAATCCAAAGGTCCTTGGACTACCATTACATTCAGATACACGGTTTTCCCTCTCAAAGTTATAGGAAAACTTGGAAGGATCCCTAATGGTTGACCAGTTCCTTTGTCGAAGCCTGTTAGATTTCACATCTCAGGTAGAAGCGATGGCAAACCAAGCACTTTCCAAGCAGTTGAGGAAAGGATACTCACAGAAGCCCCTTCATCTATGATGGTACCAGCCATGACCATTCTGTAAGCTTGTATAATGATTCAGAATGATACATTAGACGGTAAACGGGGTCTACCTAGTAGATTCCAATCGAAGGAAACGACTAGGTTGCTCGGAGGTGGGACTAAATAAACGGCCGAATATGACCCTCACAAACTTCCTTCCTGCAGTAAAGGAATGGGTAGTTTGCCCCCATGTTCGTCGGAGTCTGTGTTTACGAAAAGAATTTGAATGGTGTCATTCTCATTCTCTTCGGTGACTGTATCATCTGAAGATGGACCTTCCAAAGACAAGACCGTGTTGATTGCTGCCTCAACCTTTTGACTTTCATCTGGTATGGATTCAGAGGGTTTATCTTCAATGATAGATGCTTCGACCGACCACAAAGTTGCGTCACTCGGGTTTTCAACTAGTGACAAACTCAGCAAGGGTTTCTTGTACCCAGGAGGAAGCTATAGCGGTGACGCAGGACAATTATCCAAGACTCTTTTAGCTTCATCCAGGAAGGGACAACAGTGGACGACATGATTTCCTTCACACAGTTTGCAAGGAAATTTACATTTTCCTTTCAGCCCAGAGACTTCATTTTCACTAGTTGACGGTGTACTCTCAACATGATCGACAGAGGTTGGTGACACCGGATTGTGCAAATGAGGATACCAGTCCCTTAAGATCTGAGGGATGTAAGGAAAATCTCGATGATAGTGGTCTCCCTTGCAAATGACACATGGAGATTTAGGCTTGGACGGTGGAGTGTGTGGATTTTCGTTAGATGATGCATGGTTACCCCTTTTTTCCTTTGGAAAATTCTTCTTTTTCTCCTTCCCTTTCTTATTCTTTTCAGTTACTTGGTTTTTAGCTTTACCAACTTCACCAAGTGAAGAGGAAGGAGGCGAGGGAGAGACAAGTGAAGCAGAAGGTTGGGGGGTAACTCTATTATCATCTATTAGATGACTTGATTGCTCAGGAATTGTGGTGATTTGAACGACAGAGGTCGAGAAGAGGCATATTGGCAAGCCGATTGTCAGTCCTAGGAGGGATAATGTGGCCATATGAGGTGCACCAACATCTCCCTAAGAGGAGAAAGGACTAGGATTTCCCACAAGGGGAAATCCTTGGTTGGTGGACTCCATTTTTCTCAACCTAAGACCAACGAGGGAACAATGACATTATTCCAATTAAAATAAATTTTAGATGCTTTGACACAACTTGCTTTTCCAATTTTTAAGAGTTGAGAAAAAGCTAAAGATGACTCTAGTTGCCTTCG
>APFE030235511.1:71294-119181 GCA_000404065.3 Pinus taeda
GAGATTGCAACAAGATGATGGAGCTTAGTGAAAAGAGTCGCCTTCACTAAGTGGGCCCGTAGGCTATTTTTGGCGCAGTCTATTTTTAGACTATGTCTATTTTTAGACATATGGATCATGTCTATGGATTGCAGGTTGTTGTTTATGGATGATTGATCAAGTTGGAAAAATAGATGGACTTCTATTTTTGATGAAAGTGTGAGTGATCACAGTGTGAGTGATCAAGTCTATTTTTAGACTGGCTGTCAAAAATAGAAAAGCCAAATATTATTATCTCACAATAATATTTGGACTATAAACTTAATCTTATTCTCTTGGAGCACTTCAGTTCGAGCTACGGATGTGGCACATGCAATTGCATGAAGGAAATACGTGGTTCTTATGTGTTAGTTGAATATTTGCATGCATGACTTCAGTTAGAACTCAAGTGAGTTGAGTTTAGTGGACTGGAGGTGCAGTTGATGGAGTTGTGTTCAGTTTAGCTTTGTTAAACTGGTTGTATTTAGTCTAACTGGCGAATAGACTAGAGATGAGTTGGGTGAATTAGTTATTAATTAATTCACAAGTTATTAACTCATAATACAACTAATGAATACATCAGTTAACTCAGTTGCATGTCAGTGCATGTTCAGTTCAGCAGGGACAGGTGTTAGAGAATCAGATTGCTATCAGTTGTGACTATAGTTGTGCACCAGATCTTGCACAAATCAGGGAATTGAGTATGCCAATGAGTTTTCCCACATTGTAGCTTGTTCTCACGTGATTTAGCCAAGGAAAGACGTGGCTGCCTTGAAATTATCACCGGTTCTTGTGCAGGTATTGAGCAGCGGAGGCAGGCAAGCAGCGGAAGAGATTTGAGCCAGTGATTGATTCAGATCTGAGCTGTATTGTGTGTAACAGGTGGAGCTGGTACTGGATTGCTTGTGATAAGCATTGTACTTTGTTATGTTACATGACTCAATCATTAATATACAGATAGTTGGGGTTTTTAGCGAGATGCTTTCCCCGGGATACATACTGTGTTAATGTGTGAATGCTCTTGATGTTTTATTGTTATTGATGCTGCTATATTGATGATCAACGTAGAGGAGCTTATGTATTGTGTATGTTTTTCGCAATAGTACATGATCAGGATAATCTCTGTTGAATATGTGTTAAATTATTCAAAATTTCTACACACTTCAATATGGTCCTTACACCATTAGCAAGGTTGTGGGAGACAATGCATTTGAGCTCAGCATTCCCCCATTCCTTGGCCTGCACCCATTGTTCAATGTGGACTACCTTTGGCCATACTTTCCACCATTACTAAACACATCTAACAGTGCAGAATAGCTCACACCCACAGAGTTAACTCCATATTGCATGGAACAAGCTGCAACGGATCAGATCATGGATACACAAATCAAGCACACTCGCCAAGAGAATATCCAATTGTATCGAGTTGTCAAAGCAGAGCAACTCCTTCACCAGGGCAAGTGGCTCACTAGGGACCAAGTTCAGAAGAAGTTTCCTCATCTCATGGAAGAACTCAACGCAATAGGGACCATTGCTTCCTAAGGGGGGTGGAATGATCCAGGTGGATATTGGTGGCGACCTACCAAGTCCACTTGGACCCCCACCATTATTTCTTTCAGCTTTCCAGTTTCCTTAATTGTAGCATAATTTACTATTTTTAGTATTTTTTCAAGTCCTAAACTTCCATAGTTGTTTTTAGGCCCGAAACGACGTTTTTTGGGAAATATAGGAGCAACATGGGTCGATGAACCAATGTTTCTCTTCCCAAAGTTGTATTTCTTGAGTAGATCTTTCTAACGAGATACTGTGGGCATCAAACAAAGATCGTATGCCAAAGTTACAGCCCCGGGAAGTTGATGTATCAATTTACCTAAACAGGGCCCACCGTTTGGCATGTAGCCGCCACATCTCTTCTCAGAGATAAGCTAACATTGCCCTAGATGGTTTATTTTCATTGCTATTTGTAAGCATGTTTCAGTATTTTACGCTAATTAAATAAAGTATTAATTTCACGACATCTCTATTTTTATGGTTATCTCTGTAATTTGTTGTGTTCCTATTTAAATCTGGATCAACAACACCACATATCCAACATATGCATAGCACCATCTATACCCAACACTGCATATGCAATATACAAACAACACCATATATTCCACAAGATCTCAACACCATAGGTACAATCACTAAATATACAATATACCCAACATATACACAACAATAGCACTACACATCCAAAACCAAACTGTCTCTACCAAGAAACCTTTCTTCCAGTGTCTCTCCACCATCCAAGCTTATCCCAACATGTTGCAGTTAATACTTCTTTCATTTCGCCGATGTATCCCTTCGTATAGCCCGTTCATAACATAAACATAGTATAATCACATAATTTTTTTATAATAGAGGAATGACCTGTTATAGAGTTTTATGAACCCAATGCTCCAGACTACTAAGTGAGTCCATCTTCAGGGATACATCAATAGATTTAAGAAGATATTAATGATGTATCCAAGAGCTAATCTTGAGAGTATATATATGGATTATGAAAAGGCATAATATAAGATTTTTAGTCAGCCATAATCACATAATATCAACTCATAAATACATGATATTGACCTTGTATATTTTTTAGGACTACTCTTCCCACTTGATTCCTCATAGCCAGGAACCTCTTGATGCCATTCACTTGCATAAGTAGTCATTCGTCCGCAAGAATAATCAATGAAAAACCTGTAAGACATTGACATACATACATATATATATAAACATACATACGTACACATATACATATATAGACATCAACACAATCATTACATAACATAATAATGAGATACCATAAGGTCAAGGTTAAGAGAATGCCATTTATTTGTTCACAACATGCACAACATTGAGAACAATGATTCCCAACATTACCAAGGAATTTGATGCCTCAAATCCATTTACTTTACCTTTCCTAATTACTTTTCTCATGTTTGTACTGCCACCATCCATTTACCACAATGGATCCAACGAGTCCAATTGAATGTCATATTCTTTACTTCAATTTCCCTTATACATGCACTGAGCTTCATTCGGGCCTTACATCACCTGTTGGGTTTCATTCATCTTTGCTTGAGCTCCATTAACTTTCCTCTTTCCCAACCAGTTCCAAGACTCTCAAAACATAAAATGAAAGACCAAGAAGAAAACAAGAGAAAACCATGAAAACCAATAGCAATACGACATCATAATTGAAACCCATAAACCAAGCTCAAACAAATGACAAAATCCCGAAGGCACAAAACTAGAAGCAAGCATGATGACTCAATCCCATGGGTTGCCAATGCCTCCAATGGAAATCCAACTTGAGCCTTCTTCAGGATTTCACAATAGTCCCTTTGTCGTGCAATTCCCTGTATCATATTTCCATAAACACATAACTGTCAGCGTATAAAAAAATATAACAATATACTAGTTATCTTACCTTGTTATGTCAAACACACTGACCTGTAATTGAACACATCCATACCATGTCTCGAGGGACTCCAGTTCTCTCGATGAACCCAAATATAACTAGAAACTAGCTAATATATTTTTGTAATACATGTTTATGAATATAACATATATCCACATAATGTCATACAAAATCTAGGTTAAGAAGACTTTTTGTATTCAAAACATTCATTCGTTTGGAATTGAGGTTCCCAAACATTTCCAAAGGAATTCTTACCCAATTCCTTTATTTTAAATTGCTGCAATAGAGTCCTACTATGTACTGTCACATCACCTATATGTTAGTTATATAAACACATCATCTATTACCTTGTCCGGCTAATACCAAGCATGTTTCCCTGCAACTATTGACACATTTCAATCACATGTTCCAAATATCAAGACAACAAATCTATTAGTTTGAAATCAACCTTTATTAAGTCTAACAACCATATCATAATAAAAAATCAACTTTTATTCATTAGTCATAATACATAATGCTACAACTATCACCTACTTACACTCAAGTACATATTAGTTGTCTCAACACATATGTATTAGTAGAACCATCTTAAAACAAGATCATTTCTTCATGAAATCTTATAGACACATGCTCATATGATGCAATTAATCAATCATTCAAACAAAAAATAAATGACATAAGCAAAAATTCAAGCACCAGGTATAAAACATAAGAAAAATCATACCTTAATGTATCTCAAGGGAGGCTATCTTGTCTACACAATTAATCTAGATTAGCATGACATAACTTCACAACATATCAACACAAACATAAATAAGGTCTTGATGTCCATAAAAGCAACTAGCTAACATGTTTAGATCATCAACTCATAAAAATTTGTCATTAATGCATAACTCAGTCTAGTTTAGTACAACACTATATCACAAATATGTCGACTCATACCTAAATATTGTAACCATAGCCATCTGCATAGTCCAATCCAGGTTAACACAATACATATAACATCAAGTTCTTAACTATAATAACCCAAATCATCAAGTTAACTAACATATAAAAATAAAAATTTAGCATATAACATACTCATCGACAACATATAACATAATCAACAAATTAACTAACATAAAACAAGAACAAGTTACAACCGTGCATGACTATCCAACTGCATATGACTGCACTGATCAACTAGCATCTACCATGCATGCAACTGAAACGATAATAGAATGAGAGGTATATAAGTAACCCTAATTCTTATAACAACCATTAACCACATACTTGCATGCCCGCCATACAAATCTATATGAAGATATGTTCTTTCCCTGGAGTCTAGTGATGCAACCTCGCTTTGATGGTTTGTATTTCCTACTCTATCTCAACCATCACATCAACATCATAACAACCAAAAAATTCACAATGACACAAACTACGTACAATGACCTTGCAATGCATGTTTGACCTACTATATATGCATGACCATAACCATGACAATGCATGCATGACAACATATAAACATTGACATGCACAACAAATGCACATACAACTTACATGCATTCATGACAAGCACATCGCAATATCCACATCATGATGACACAAACTACATACAATGACCTCACAATGCATGTTTGACCTACTATACATGCATCAACATAACCATGACAATGCATGCATGATAACATATAGATGTTGGCATGCATAACAAATGCATATACAACCAACATGAATTATGACAAAAACATCCCAATATCCACATCATCAACGTATACATGGCAACAAAATTGTAACAATGGTCGCTACCATGCATACATAATAATAACATATACAACCTACATGCAAGCATGACAAGCACATTCCACCCATCCATCCCAAGTGTTGAACCATGCTCTAATACCACTTTGTAACACCTTCCTCCCACATATACCCAAGCTAATTTGTCCACCAGGTAAACTTGTGATGAAGAGTTAATATGATATGATTAAACTCCCTAAGTGCATTTAAAGAAGTGGAGACAATGAACCAACACCATAAAAACCTCCCTCAGGTGCTACAGGAACCCTAGGAGCTTATATACCACTCCGAGTGCCCAACCCATGAGTTAACCTAGCCTTTCAGTGAATTAAACCCCTAGTCACTCCAATGACATGGCCATGTATGTGATTGGGACCCTCCACTCACTCCCACAATGCCTACAAGGGAGAGACTGCAGTCTTTTTTAGATAGTTATGTGCTAGAGACTACAAGATTTAAGCAACTTTTTCAGGGGTAGTCTCCAAACCACTGCTTGGAACTTGATGAGACTTTCCAAGAAAATAAATGACAATAAGCCAAAGCCTCTTAACACATAACTTGATCAAGGACTTGACTTAACAAAGCCTAACCATGTCAAACATTTCATCTAACACATTGTGCACATGTAATCTACAAGTTATGACAACATATCTGAGCATAGTGGTCTCATTTATTTATCAACCAAAACATGATGATAGCCATACACCATAATTTTCAGAAAACATGCTCATAACCAACATATAACCAAAAAAAATGAAAAGGATACACTAGCCATAAATACCACATATGAACCAATACATTTACACATTAAATACCAAGGATAAAGAACTTTCATTAATGAATGTAACATCAAACTAGGTTTGGGGTTCCACGAACCACCCAACCATAGATTGGCTAAACCAAATCTTTATTTTAACCAATCACCCCCTGTGCCATATTCCAAGCATGAATGTGGGACTCAAACCAAAAGAACCAACGAGGGATTCCCAAGGCCAAACAACCTCACCATCATCAATACAATCTTCCTTTACCCCTATCCTCACTCGATCATTAGGCTATAAACAAGCATGGATGACACTAGGTTTCTCCACCTACATCGTGAGTAATTTAACTGTCTCTTTGTCTCTAGGCTTTACCACAATCCATAGTCTGATCCAGGGATCACTATGACATAATCAAGACACCATCCTCTAGGAATTACTATATAGCTCATCAGTCACAGACAAGGATTCCTAGATATGATCAAGGGGAACCACCTTTAGCCTTTACCATATATCACTCCATTCACCGGTCGATGATTCCTAGGCCCACTGAGGCACATAATACCCAACTTTAGCACAACCCACAATTCAGTTAAAGGGTCACTAGGCCAGTGGATTTACTACAATCTATAGTGTAGTTCAGGAATCACTAGGCCATGTGTTATTTCATTTTGGAGATCCACCTCACTCAGCTTTGAATCCATCAAACAATCCAGCTCTACCAAAACAGGAGAACCCCATCACACCATGGCTATCTGGAAATGGAAAGGCTAGGTTGAAGAACACTATCACACCTAGAAAAACCCATGCCAATGAGAAAAGGTGAACCAAGAATGCACATGCATAACCATGCATGCCAGAACTAGCAAGTAAATCATACATGCAACTCGATACCTGCAAATAATATCACAATAGCTACTTGATCCTACTCTTCCTTGCTTGATCTTTGCTTCCTGTTTCCTTATTTTATTTTCTTTATCCAATGCTAAAGTGCTCTAAGAAAAATCTAAGTGTCCAAGAGTGTGAGATAGAGAAAATAGAGAGAGCTCTAAAACTAAAATGAAAAAAGTCTAGCAACTGAACTTTAGAAGCCTTTTTGTTAATGAGGCCTCTATTTTCTTCAATTTTGCATTATTTTCCTTCATTTTCCTCCTCAGATCCAATCAGTGTCCTTTCACTTTCCTTTTCTCCTAATTTCAATTATTTTCATAAATAAAATGCCAATTAATGTCATTTTGCCTTTCCAAAGCCTTTGCCATTTCCTTTTCTAATTTACTTTAACCATAATAAACCAAATGAACACTCACCATGATGTTTTTCCCAACATTCGGCATGGAATACATGTGCCATGACCTTCATCTTATATTTTTTTACATGAATTTTTAACCAGGGTTGTTACAAATAATAAAGACAATGGGCACAAGAAGTAGGCTCCAAGCGAGAGGAAAACCTGTCCAAGGTGAAAACCTAGAACAAATATATTCTCTCCTTATAGAATCTGCTTCAAATTAGAATACCAATACTAAAGACCCTAGACCAAGTCCTCCTCCAAGAACAAATTTATCCCTTCAAGAATCTCTTTCAAAGAAGTTGAAGTTTGACCAATTCATCAAAAGTAAGCCACTTCAAATTTTCTTCACTTCAGAATTTTTGCCTTCTACTCTAGATCTGAAACTTCGACCCTTTAAAACGACAGAAAGCCTAAGTTATTTGCATGTGTTAGACTTCCAATAGATTCTTCCTTCATCAATTCAAGTTATTCCAAGTCAATGAAAATAAAAACCTTTACAAACTTCCCCAATCAAGGTCTTGGTCGTGCAACTTGGCCTTCAACTTTTGGTCATGCAATTAGCCCAGAACAATTAGATTCTCACTTGTGTGAACAAAATCAAAGCGTATTTTTGGTCTTTCTCTTTTGCTAGATCTTTCTCCTTGATTTCTTGATCTTTTCTCTATATTTCCTTCTATTTTCACTGTAGATCGAACTTGTTTCTTATGCAAGTCGAATCGTGTTTTAAGGAGGTCAAATCTACTTCTCTATATAGGCTTTTCATGAGGCTGAGTACTCCTTATTAGTCCAACTTCTTGTTGATAAGGCCGACTTGTGCTTCGAGGCTCATAAAGACTTTCTAGACTCAAAATAATATATTTTACATGTTACAACTTTCCTAATAGGGTCTTATACAAATGATAAAGCCTATTTTGACTCAAGAAAAAAATTCTTTTGACATGACAACCCTAGGAGCATGAAATGCATGCTTGACCTAGATGAAAAATAAAATGAAGGATGAAACTTGTGCTTAAAAAATTATTTTTCATTCTTCTATTTCTCGTAACATAATATATACATATTAACATGAGTACAATGAAAATTATGAAGATCGCCACTAGTTACATTTTCCAACAATATGTACTTAAGTGGCAATGGTATCCAAACTTATTCCTCCCAGCATTGTGGTATGATCTGATGGAGACATAGAGTTTGTTAGTAAAGGCCTTGCTATTTTTGACAATGTTGGCTATGATTATGTAAATCATCATTGATGCTTATTATTTTGAATCCTTTCTTATATAAATATTTCAACTTGAGAGTGTATTCCTATGTCATTATGAAAACCTCCCTAGTTAAGAGGGAGTGTTGAAAAATATAGCTAATGTCGGTATTTATAATGTAATAAAACATAATTTTTATCATATTCATTATTATTTAATTTTGGTCAATGCATGTTCTTCATGCTTATAATAGTCAAAAAGAAATTATTTTGAGTCAAAGAAAATGTATTTGAGTCAAGTCCCATTTGGTCCTTTGTAAAGAAATGAATTTCAAATTTTTATTGAGCCAAAGTCATGGACAAATATATATATATATATATATGATATATATATATATATATATATATATATATATATATATATATATATATATATATATAATATATATATATATATATATATATATATATTATATATATATATATAATATATATATATATATATATATATATATATATATACATATATCTATATGTATGTATGTATATCTATACATATATCTATATGTATGTATGTATATATGTATATATATAGGATAATTTGATCACTTTTAAGGACATGAAGTTGTGATCATCATACATATCTTTTACAGTTAATTAGGGGAGAAAAGGACGAAGAAGAAGGAAACTATTTGCAATATGGAGTAGAACTGATTTTTTTGTGACAACTATTAATTTCAAGGCTAAAATTTTAGGACAAGGCTCAAATTTTAGGAAGAGACAATTTGATCATTGTTGACTTTGACAAAAGTAGAAAAAATTTGGAGGTGATTAGGAGGGTTGGACTTGACATTTTGGTGGTAGTTTTGAGTCTCAGTCTTGGTCTTATATATTTCCTTTTGATCTATTTCTATAAGAGAAGGATTTTTGGATTTCCCCCTTGTAGGGCTTTGCTCTGGCTTAGAGCCCAATTTCTAGTATCTCTTGTCTCTTGTGCATTATGTTCTCTATGTTTTTCTCTTGGTGACATAAATAAAAAAGTAAAAACTAAGAAAATAATACATACGAGTCACAAGTAATTACCATGATAAGAAATTCTATCATCTATCATAATTCAATAGGATGTAGTAGATGCATTAGATTGTTACCACCCTAATTGATTTGTTCCTAACCTCCTTGAAATTTTGTCTAGGATATGTACCAAATATACCTCAAAGACTCAGTTTTCACATGCATAGATGTAGTCAATGCAAGATAAAACACAATTGGTCCTATTTTACTCAAATCTTCAAATTATGTTTAATTTTAATCATTTTCTCTTCCATCTCCTTCAACATATCAAATCCAAGGAACACATTTTTACTACAATATCCTAATTATGATTACAAAATTACACTACCTACGATATAATGGTTTAAATAATATCATTTTTAAGGACAACTCGAATACCCATTGTTGTAGGAAAATTCAACTATGTGTATATAATCATTCATCATGAATGTTTGTCCATCACACTCACACACATTTTGAGTATGTGTTCAATGATATTATTACATATTTTTACCTACCTATCTATGTGTGGATTATAGGTTTTAGTGGTGTTCAAATTTGTGCCTTACCCCTTTAATAACCCCTTCAAAGAAATAAAGGTAAATTTAGAATTTATATTTGACAAAATAGTTTTTAAGCATTGAATAGCTTGTGCTTCCACGAGGATCCGACTTCGTTCAAATTTAGTTATGTATCTTTGCAATATCTCATCATTTCCCATTTTGTATAGGTGCCCCAAGATGATAGAAAAATTTGTCATGTGCACCACCAATTCCTTCTATTGGACAGAGTATTCCTTCAGTGCAGTCCCTGTTGTCAGAAAGTGGATTATATCTTCGAAGTGCCTGTCCGCGATGCACACAACAAAGAGTTATGTCAGGTAATCCTTCCTCCAAACTAGTAGGTTCCTCAAAGTCATATTCTTAGAACAATAGGAGCCACCTACATATGCACCCCCAACACAGGCTTATTGACCAAGTACTTTAGCATCGAATTGTCTATATATATCATGAAATGTCCTCCTAGAAAATAGTGCCATTATTTTTGGATCGCGTACACCATCATCAACCCCTCGCGCTCAGTTGTGGAATAGTTCTTCTAAACTTTCGACAATCTGCGACTTGCAAATGTTATAAGATGATCCAAGCCCTCTCCACCCTCTTGTGTGAGCACTGCTCCCAGCGCGATACACGACGCATCAACATGGACATGGAACTCCACATCCCATTTTGGGAGGACCAGGAATTCAGCGGTGGCCAATTTCCCCTTTAAGACATCCAAGCTCTTCATGCAATCATCATTCCAACAAAATGTGACATCATTTTTCAATAGTTTCTCCATCGGCACGGTGATTTGGGCATAGCTTTTGATGAAGTTCCTGTAGTACCCTGTGTGTCCCAAGGTAGCATGTAGCTATTTAACACTTCGTAGTGCTTCCAAATTTAGAATCACAACAATATTCGCGGGGTCCACCATCAATCCTTGTTTGCAGAACACATGTCCCAACAAGTTCCCAAAGGGAATGAGGAATGTGCACTTCTTAAGGTTCAACACAATCTGGTGTTGTCGACAAGTACCCAACATCAAGCATAAGCTTGCAACGTGGTTCTTAACCAATCCAAAGATAGTCCAATCATCTAGATAAACCTCCAGGAACTTGTGGATGTATTATTTGAATGCGGCAACAACGATGCGCGAAAAGATGGCTGGCGCATTCTTCAACCCAAATGACATAACGATGTATTGAAAGTAGCCCCATTCCATTGTGAAGGTCATCTTGCTCCTGTCTTCTGGTGTGATTTTGATCTTGTGGTGCCCTGAGAACTCGTCCATGAACAAGTATGCTTCTTTTCTGCCAACATTTTCCAATACTTCATCTGTGAAAGGTGTTGGGAATGGGTCATGTACACAAGCATCATTCAGTTTCCTGAGGTCCACGCATATTATTATTTTGCCCTTCTAATTTTTCTCTTGCACTACCATAGGGCTCACCCAGTCGGCATCTTCCACCAGCTCAATAATTCCAGTTGCGAGCATTTTGTCTAGTTCTACTCGGACCTTTTCCTTATGCTTTAGAATCAAGCAATATGGCATCTGTTTGACCAGCTTCATGTCATGTTTTAGGGTTATATTCATCATCCCTAAGTTGCCAACGATCCCTTTTAAATCCACAATATTGGTTGCGAATAAGTCTTGGTACTTGTGGAGTAACTCAGCGACCTTATCCACCATGGAATCATCCCAATAGTCAACGAGCATTGCATATTTTGGTTCAGTCTCTATCCCAACGTTTACCTGCTTTGTTTTTAGTGGCGCAGCGATGTCAGGATCTTCATTCAATGGTCCTCACACCTCACAACAACCATTAGCTTCTGGAATGTTAATTTTATGTGGATCCTCATCATCCTCATCAATATTTACATTGTAATGCTCCAGCGCGTAGCTCAGCTGGGTCGCCCATTCCGGTTGAAGCACTTCCATTGGCCCCTAGGGTATTTTGAAGATAGTTGTTTTCACTGCTTGTGTGCATCATCAACAGTATCCCACCAACGATCTTCAAACATGAAGGTTAACAGGAATCCTTCACGTAAGGTATCCCATTCGCTCATGCCATGGTGGAGCTCTGTCTTAGTATACAAATTCATGGGTATGATATCCAGGGTATGACAAAACATATGCACCCATTTAGGTTGTGGCTCTTCCTAGTAGGCCTTGGTCCATTTCGCGAGGTGTGCACGTCGATCATCCCGTCCGTCACACTTGTTTGTTAGCCACATCTGCAGTTTCCCAAATCATAGGTGCATCATCCTTATACATCCCCTCCGGTCCTTAAAATTCTGTTGGTCTGTACCCCACCACCTTGCAGGCGTTGCGTGTAGTACCCATTATATAGCATTGAACCGCTGTTGTTCTCGCACCTCTCTTTCAAATTTGTTCAAGAAATCATCCACCATTGTCAACCCATCATACATAGGCAGATCTCTTACCTTTGTTGTCACACACCGCAGTGACCTCATCATCGTGTTGTAGTTGAGCATAGTTACCTCGTGTAACTGATTCTACCATCGTTCTATTTCCTCGACCAAATCTGAGGTGCAGGAGCTTTCGTACTCCCACAACATCTTGCCATCCATTATA
Organism: Pinus taeda; assembly: GCA_000404065.3. NCBI lineage: Eukaryota > Viridiplantae > Streptophyta > Pinopsida > Pinales > Pinaceae > Pinus > Pinus taeda. The sequence continues at coordinate 83,990 of APFE030235511.1, forward strand.
AGATTCACCCAGTCCTGCTCCCGAGCAGTTATCTTATAGATACAGTCTAGATCATCATTGTTGTTTCAATTGCGCACTGGCTCTATGTAGCATGGTCCTTCTGCAGGGTCTAAAGGTACCACTACGCGTAGTGACTTTTTCTCAAAAATCATCTTACGCTTCTTTAGATTTATCACTCTGTTCATGTCAGTGGCCCAATCTATTCCCAATAGCGAGAGATAGGGATTGTTATGATCAATAATCTCTATCACTTCGAAATATGTGAGCACGCTCGCACCTTCGATATCTACCATTATTCCTTGCAATCTTCCCATTGATAAGATCTTCTATTGGTTTTCCATTTGCAGTTGAATAGGAGACCATTGGAATGCGGGCCTGCCCAATCACTCCCATGTCTGCCTTGGAAGGACATTCGCATCCAATCCTAGATCCAAAATCACTTGATCCATTTCATATTCCCCGATTTGAGTATTCAACCTCATCTCCCTTCGTGTTCGCATTGTGTGCTTTCTGAGCTTCCAGACTATGCACAGTTCTCCTCGTCCAGCACATCTAGTGATGAGTTCTTACAACCCCTTCATCGCTTTGTTGTCATGCAACAACTTCATGCATGTCTCAAGAAAGGTAGTGAGCATTGATGTGTCCATCTCAAGTTCTAGTTTGTCTTTACTACCTGAAGTGTAGGCCTCAGTGAAGCTTTTCTTAGCTTCCATGAATGTCTGCTTCACATACTCCAAATCGAACTCTGGTTCCTTTGTTCGAGCCTTGCGAACCGAGGCACTCTCTTCGAGCTGCTTATCCTTGTCATATCCTATCATTATACCACTTCGGAGCACGATGTTTACATTCAGGTCCTCCTCGCATGGCTCAGATCTCATCATTTGCAGGTTCTGAGTCGAGGGAGGCTAGAGTGTTCCTTTATTGGGAAACCTTGCTATCAGTGTGGGGTAGTCCTTCCTCTCATGATCAAATTGGGTATAATATAAATGTGATGCTCTTGTTGGATTTGTAAAATCACAGGAATAATGCCCTAGCCCTCTGCAATTGTAAAAAATCAGTTGTGTGTGACCCCTTCCTGGTCCCATTCCACCTCGACCTCGTCCATGCCCCAGAAATCTAGTGTGCAATATCCCTACATTTTGATTGAGGGTTCATGTTTCAGTCTTAACTCTATAGGTAGGAGTTTGATCCATCATCAGTCATAACTTTTACAGGTGCGCTCATCATGGCCTACTTGACCTGTAGAAATTACAGAACAACTGCTGGGACATCTGCCTATACTTCTATAATAGGTGGCAATTATTTGTAGCATGTTTCCCTCCTATCTGACACATCACACACCATAATGCAGGCACTGCACTCAGTCCCGCTTGTGCCTCTGGTCTCAATGCCATTGGTCCTCCTCCCAGTAGGTAGTTCACGAGGACTAGACAATGGTCCTTGTCATGTCCCTAGCCTTTTCACTTTATGCACCATACCTCCTCGTATGCCTCTGGGTGAGTTGTCCTATCTTGCTTCAAACTATGCATCTCAAGACACAAGTTTTTCAATTGCGCATGGATCTATTAGATTCCCACATCATGATCTTGTATCGGGGTCTCGTGCAATCTCATTGTGATCTCCAAAGCTTCGTCTAGAGTGGATAGCTTATGTTGTGACAACATGGTCCTTCGATGCAGTGTTAGTGACACTACAAACCATGCATAGTGCTGCCCATCCATCAAGGTCATGTTGGCTTCCTGAATCATACCCTTTAGTCTCTGATCCAGCTCCCACGGGGTCTTGCCTCAAAGCATCGCGATTTCCTTAAACCTGATAATTGACTGTCTCTAATTTTGGCCTGCTGAATTCCCTATTTAGCGCAGCTTAGATATCCATGATCCCTTCATTTAGATTGTCATTGGAATGTTTAATGTACCACGTTAGTGCATGATCCTACAATGTGCTTACAAGCATTTCCTTCTTTATGTTGTCATCCATGACTCCTTGCGCTTCCCGTATAGCCTTTACCACGAACCAAAATTGGCTCAGATCTTCGTTCCCTAATCCTTTGAACACCTGCAATTTTATCATGCTCACCATATTGAACTATGGTGGTGGTGGAGGTGGTGTGGGCGGAGATGGAGGTGAAGATGGTGAAACTAGTGGTTGTGTAGGTGGGGGTGGTATGTGCAAAATTTGTTGCCTTATCAGACTGATCGCACTTCTTGGTAAAACTTTCGCAAGCTCTTCCTCACTTTCTCGCCGAGGCGAAATCAAGGGGCTAGTTTCTATCTTTGCACTACCTTCATTTCTATAGATCCTCCCACTTCATGTAGCCCCAAACATCAATTTATTCACATAACTCGCTTTTCACATAGTAGCACTTTAATCCAAGTGTCCAAAGATTTAATGTGCTTACCTCGTGGTCCTTTGAGGAAGTGGTGTTCTGCCTCGCTGTAGCTAACTAAAGTATATACTGCAAACTCGGTGATAAACCCTCCTATAATTTGATTGAGCCAATGGTCCACAGTGTGCGTGATCTTATCTTCTGATGCTTCTAATCTGCGCACGAACTCTGGAGTCCACACAATAGGTTTTTTGAGCGTACACCTTCTTTGATTGTCTGTTGGCTTCGAGATCCACTTGTATAACTTAGAGGGGAAGGATGAAAAGAAAAGTTTGTGGGTTTCCATATATAAGTAGTGCTCTAACCATTGTTCCTTTGATACTTACAGATTCTTGTTTTCCTACGCCACAAATTCGTGAAACTTTCTGTCCAGCCACTCTTCAATTTCTTTCTTTGTCGGATCCTAGTGACATGACATCAGACATCTCTTATGCAGATCATGGTCCCAACAACCAAACCATTTGTTGGCTTGTTGTTGCCTCACCTAGGTTCAGAGGTGATTTAGCCAAACAAATCCCAGTACTACTGGTCCTTTTGGCAAAATTTTGCAGAGCGCAGATTGAGGGTCTCACTTGAAGTAGTATGGGAGGGTGATAGAGCTAGGTTTTTGCACCATGAAGATGTCTGATGAGTTCAAGTGGTCCACGGTTCGACCCTGCGCACACGTCGCTACGCGCACTTACCCGTACCTCGCAGCTTGAGATGTTGCCTTTGCGCAGCCATACTCGGGGGCTAAACATTGTTATTACCCAAGTCCTTACTAGTGTTTCATTGTTAGTTGATTAACTTAGCCTACTTGTATGTGTTAAAGTATACTTAGCAATATAAATCATTCATACAGGTGCACGAAGTAAGTAAAAAGTATATTTGCAATTTATATCAAACATGCAATAACCCAAGAACAAATACACAAAATTAAGATAAAACTTCTCTTTATTATTTTCTTCCTCGGTTATAGACTCGACTCCACCCTGCGCACTTAGATACAGGGATCCGCGCACTCAGTTGTGGACTACTAGTCCTCTCCGTAGTCAGATGCAAAGCCTTCTCCTACTCTACGACCCTAGACACACTTAAACATTTAGACTCTTACTCTTTTCTCCTACTTTTCTGTCAGTTTTCTTTTACACTTAGAGCCTCGCTCTATTTATACAATCCCATGGATTGTGGACCATGGGTAGGCCAACATTACATTACAAGACTAGGGAAGACAACCTTGTGAATTTTTCATACATTTTGCGCTCCGTGACCACAATTCGTGGAGTCTTTACAACAATATTGGGTCATAACTCGGGCTTTGAGCCCCAAAACATGCCTTGGGGGGATTCCATGCCCAAAAATTAGCCATTAGCTGTGAAGCTTGACTAAGAAATGCCAATGGCATTCTAAGTCAATCTTGCATAGCCTTCCAATATTTTTGGCCTTTTTCTTGGACAATTCCTACCACGTTTTGGTCAACAATTTGATATTTGGTAGAGTTCCCTTGTGGCAGTTTGAAATCAGATTTTCCCAAAAGAAATTATCATTGATGGTTTCAATGTGGTCATTGGAGATGTCCCTTGCATTGAATGCTATTGTTTTTGTATGCTTGAGGCATATTTCCCATTTCCTAAAGATTATTTCCTTATGTGATTCCTCTATTCTTGGGAGATCAACTAATATGCCTTTAGCACTATCATTCTATGTTATGTAACCTGCAATATTTTCCTCAATATCATCAAAATATGTCTTGAGATCAGATAATTGGTCCACCAATGAAGTGGTTGTGTGAGAAAAATCATGAATGATGGCTAATTTCTAATAGAATATGGTATGTTGTTGAGCAAGGAGAGTATTTAATTTCCTACTTCCCTTTTAAACTCTACTAATTCAGGATTAACTTTAATTTGTTCAATCCCATGCTATAATTCTTGAATTTGAGCACCTTAGATATTCAAATAATAGTCATGTTGAAGTTTAAGGGCGTTGAAAATTTTCTGGAAGTCAACAAGTTGTTGTTGCCATTGACTAGCAATTTTTTGCTTCTCATTCTCAAGGCCTGGTTCCAACTACATAATCCTATCCTCCTTATCCTTCAAAAGTTGTTTTATCTCAATGGATTTATCCATAGTCACATAAGCATAAGCTCCCGTGAAATGAGTAATTCTTCAGAGTTCCTCTATAGGAGTAGACTATGAACCTTTCCATAGTAATTCAAAAGAGGAATTTCTAGGGACTAAGGCCTAGGATTGGTCAATCTTCATTTTATTTCTTTGCCTTTTGAAGATCAATAAAGAATAGTATTGGAGAAATTCGTGTGTTTTATCTGTTTACTTCTATTATTTATGTTTGTGATATATGATGTCTTTATGAAATAATGATGTATTGATGCGCGACTCCATTGGATAAGTATTAATAACTAAACACAATACACGTTAATTATTTAAGCAAATATTAAAATGCATTCTATTACAATTATTTAGCACTTGAGTATGTTTGCATGAATTCTAATCTAAGGATATTGTATGGTGCGTGTAAGTAGATAACTTGTCTATTAGGGGTTTGCAAAAGGCAATAGAAGATCTTCACGTATGTTTAGAGGCCATTTGAAGGAAGTTATAGTATCAATCCCTAAGGGCTTATATATTTGTACGAAGGCATAATTAGGCCATAAAAAGACATCAAATTGATCTCTAGATATTGAAACTTGGTTCGAACATCCCCCCATATTGCTTCGGGTGAGACTTCAACCTTCGCTATGTGGGTTGATGCTGAAAGGTCTAGTAGTGTAGGGCTTTGTTTGGTACAATTAACTTTGAACCTAGTTCAGAACCCTCTAAGCCAACAAATGGTTATGTTGACGGGATCGGGATTTGCATAAGGAGTTGTGTGATGTCGCATCATTAGAATCTGACCAAGAAGGAGATTGAGAAGTTGTTGGATAGGAAGATCCATGAATTCGTCGTGCAAGAGAACAAAAATCCAGTCCTGACAAAGGAACATTGTCTGGACAGACATTTATATACAAAAATGCACAAAATTTTCTTCTGCACCTTCCCGATCGAACTATATGAGTGGATAGCTAAGTTGGTAGATGACCAATGAAGGTGGTGGCTTGACATTCCAATAGCCTGGACTCGGAAGCATGTGGACGTTGGAAGCCTCTGAAGATAAGATCATGTAGGCTATTGATCATTGGCTTAATTGGGTTATAGGAGGATTTGTGATAGAATTCGTGGTTGATACCTTAGTTTGTCACAATGAAACAGAGCGACACTTTTTCAAGGGGCCATGAGGTAAGTATCTGAGATCTTTGAATACCTAGATTAAGATGATCTTGTGTGAGAAACATGTTCTGCCATTGCCTTGGTGTTTGGATCTACGCGAAGTGGACGGATATTTAGAAATCAAGAGAAAGCAGGTCCTGAATATAACCCGTTGATTGGACCTCCTTTGAGTGGCAATGAGGGAGTGGTATATGCCTCACCGCAGAGTGCCATCCAGTTGATAAGATAGGGTTTTCTATAGATACATCATCCATCTACTCCACCTCCACCATCACCTCCAAAACATACACCTTCACCCACACCACCACTGCTAGCACTATCGTTCAACATGTCAAACTCGATAAAGCTCCCACTTTTCAAGGGTATAGGGAGTGAAGATACAGGTTAGTTCTAGTTTGTTGTGAATGTTGTGTGGACCGTGAAGCAGATCACTGATGATAACATAAAGAAGGCACATTTAGTTACTTCCCTGCAGGATTATGCGCTGACGTGGTATATTAAGTATTGTGCTGACCATCTTGTAGCAATGTTAGCAGAAACTAAGGATGCTTTAAATGAGGAGTTTAGTAAGCCCAAGTCTAATTCACAGTTAATCATTGGATTTAAGGCAATCACGATGAGGAATGGTTAAATTCCTTTGGAATTAGATCAATGGTTGAAGTGTGTGATCCGCGAAGCTAATATGTAGCTCACAAATGGTCAACACCACGAGTGGTTTATAGCCTCACCTCCACCCCACCTGAGGATTTCTTTATCACAACAAAAGATAGGGACTCAGGTGGAAGCCCTTGAAATTGTGATGATATTGCATGAGATGCCTATTCAGGACGTGACTTTGGGAGTTCAACAAATTCACTTGTAGTTGTCAAACCTCTACTTGGAATTACAGAGCTTGAAAAAAGAAAAGGAGGCTAGGGCAGAGGTGTGAAAGGAAGTCTGGTGCCTCAAGTGTAAAAGCCAGGGGCATGATAAAGACCACTACCCTGTCTTCATGAATTATATTACACGGGAGTGACCAATTCCCCTGAGGTAGGAAGCTCCAACAACAACGAGTGCAGGGCCCGTGCTATGTTGTGTTATTTTTCTGGTGGCTAGAAAACATATAATGGATAATTTTCATTTGCTACAAAATTTTATTTAGACACCACAACAATTGTTTTGCGATTTCTGCAAATCAATGGGCCATGATGAGCACCATTGTCGTAGCTATGAGTTAATGATGGAAAGCACACCCACCTATTGAATGAAAGTAGAAACTTGACCTCTGGATCAGGGCACAGGAGGAGTTCGTGGAGGATATTAGGGGTGAGAACAAAGTCAAGGAGGAGGAGGACCTGGTAGAGGTTGCAGTCAAGTTATTTTCTACAACTATGGGACACTAGGGAACTACACACATGAGTGCCAGAATCAAACACGCCCATCATGTCAATATTGTAGTCAGTTTGACCACACCATAGAAGAATGGCCTGTGTTGATAGCTAAGATGCAAAAAAAAAAGGTGCAGCCTCAACAACTGACACAGAACTTACATGAGGGATGAGCCCTACGAAGAGGATCCAAATGTGAATATGGTGCTAAGAAGCGGAGTAATGACTGGGGATGATAAGGGAAAAAAGACTAAAGAGAGTGGATGGGTCTGCAAGGCCCCATAAAAGGGAGTTGGGTTTGATCTTGAGCACACAAAGGAAACATTTATAGAGGCCAAGAAAAGCTTCTCTGAGGCATCTACCTTAGGAAGCTAGAATAAAGTACCAGAGGCTAGTGTGCCTACAGAGGTTGATCCCTCTATACTTATCACGTTCTTAGAAAACTGCGTGAAACTTCTGCGCGATAGCAAGGTTGTGAAAGGCCTTCAGGATTTAATAAACAAGTGTGATGGTAGACAAAATGCTCCTAATGGACACCACGTAGTCATAAGGATTGACAAACATAATGCAAGAATAGGGCACGAGATGAGGTTCATTCCGCAAATAGGAGATTATGAGATGCACCAAGTTATTCTAGATGTGGGGTCTAACGCAGATGTTTTTCCTAAACAAACATGGGAAAGAATGGGGAGACCTGCACCGTAGTGGTCTACGATCCACTTGAGAATGATGAACCAATAGAAGATCATCCCTATGGGATGACCACATGGAGTAACAATGGATATAGAAGGTGTGAGTGCGTTGGCTAATTTTCAAGTAATAGAGATTGTGGACAACAACAATCCCTACCCTGCACTCCTTCGAATCGACTGGGTTATCAATATGAATGGAGTGATCAACTTGAAGAAAATAAAAATGTCGTTCGAATGGAAATCACTCTATGTTGTAGTACCGTTGGATTTTGCAGAAGGACTGTGCTATACTGAACCAGTCCATGACTATGAAGAAAGTGATGATGACTTGGATTAGATTTATAAAATAACTGCATGAGATGAAAACTAGATTAATCCAATAACTGATGGATGAATTGCATGGGAATGGGAATGTTGCTATACCTTAGATTCTGATGAAGAATTGGAGCATTGGCAGAATAGGCTGCATGAAGTATCTATGCTGCAATGCAACATGATGACTAAATCGTTTTGCTGCATGTCATCGGAGGTAACAAATTTACCCTATTATGATGGGTTAACTGATGTAGATAAGTTTTTGGATGCCTTTGAATGAGAAGTCTCTAAGGATCATCGCTTCGAAGCACTGGATTTGGCGTTGCGCGCTACGCCCACACGATGGTGGGCTACACACAAAGACAACTTTAATGAATGGCGAGACTACGAAAGGATGATGAGGTTGCGATTTGGTTGTCCAAAGGTTCAACTGACTGAGAAATATGATGGGAGGAATGATCCATTTGATCATTTAGCAGAGTGGACTAAAGTCTATGGAACAAAGCCACATCCATAGTGGGTGCACTTATGCTATCATAATTTGGATATAATCCCTATTAATTAGTACCTGAAAATGGATCTCTGCCATGGCATTGCAGAGTGGGATATATTAAGGGAAGGATTCTTAATGACCTTTAGTTTTGAAGATGGGTTCAAAAGCCTTGATGAAGCTCTTCAGGAGGTTAAGGTAAGAATCTTTAGAATTACACAAGATACTTTGGAATTGGTTCAACTAGATTAGAGCACCCAACTCTGCCATGCACTATAATGCTATAATGTGACCACTGAGGGGGAGGATGAATATCCCAGAAATATCAATATTCCAGAGGTAGAGGGCCATCGCGAGATCGAAGGTCTGCAATTAGAAAAATTAGACATCAGTGCACCATTGAGAACTAGGCAAGTAAACATTGATACTGATGAAGAGCCTAAATTTGTGAAGATTGGGGATTACTCATATGATGCCACTGTAGAGAAAGTCTCTAAGTTGCTCTGCGAGTACCAAGATCTTTTTCCTACCAAGTTTTTAGACCTGAAAGGAATCATAGGTGACTTGGGTGTGATGAAAACTACTTCAAAACTGAACATGAAGCCTATTAAGTAGATGCCATATCACCTTAATCCAAAATACAAGGAAAAGGTTTGCTTGAACTTGGATAAGATTCTAGAAGTGGGCATCATTGAACCTATTGAAGAGTTTGATTGGGTGAGCCCGATGGTGGTTCATGAAAAGAAACAAAAGGGAGAAATAAGGATATGCGTAGATCTAAGGAAGCTTAATGATGTCTGTGTCCATGATCCTTTTCCAACACTGTTTACTATTAAGGTATTATACAACATTGGAGGGAAGGAGGCCTACTCGTTCATTGATGGGTTCTCTGGTTACCAATAGATTAATATCGCACTAGAAGACAAGAGAAAAACAACCTTTGTGACAGAATGGGGTTTTTTCTAGTATACTGTAATGCCATTTGGACTTAAGAATGCACTAGTGATATTCTCTCGCGTTTTTATAACAGCATGTAAGGAGTTCATCCATAAGTTCTTGAAAGTATATTTTGATGAATGGACAATGTTCGGTCTAGTAAAGTGCCATGTTGCAAGTCTACGCTTAATGTTGGATACATGCCGACGTTATCAGATCGTGCTTAACCTGAAAAAGTGTGTATTCTGCGTCCCCTTTGGAATTTTACTGGGTCATGTGGTGTGCAAGAAAGGACTAATGGTAGACCCTTCCAAGATCACAGTAATAGTAAATTTTGAGGCCCCGAGGGGTGTCAAACAACTACATACAATAGTCTTACATACATGGTATTACAGAAAGTTCATCAAGGCTTATGTTGAGATTACCATGCCCATGGAGAAACTGTAGAAGAAGGATGCTACATTCTGTTGGGATGAATAATGTCAATGCAGTTTGGATGTATTGATGGAGACAATGGTCACCACGCTGATTTTGGTCTTCCTGGATTGGAAAAGAAATTCCATGTAAATGTCGATGCCTCTTGCATTGCACTGGGTGCAGTGATAACATATGCTTGTGAAGGAGAGATGGACCACCCTATAGCCTTTGTGAGTAGAAAATTATTAAAGGCCAAGAAGAATTACTCAACAACAGAGCGCAAAGGATTGACTATGGTGTACATGCTTCAAAAGTTCAAGAACTATCTGTTGGGCGAACATTTCAAGATGTACATGTATCATTCCGCCTTGAAATACCAGGTCAATAAGCTTGTGTTGGGGGGGGGGGGAGATATGTAGATGGATGTTGCCATTTGAAGAATATGACTTTGAGGTAATTATGAAGTCAGGAAGACTGAATGTCAGACCTGACCACCTATCGTGGATTGAAACAGGGGAGGAACCTACTAATTTGGAGGAAGGGTTGCTCGACGTGTAGGTCTTCACAGTGCACACAACAAATAATCACTTTATAGATATTATCCACTTTTTTACTACAGGGATGGCTCTAGAAAGGGTATATCAGTTAGAAAAAGAAGGAACTAGTGGTGCACATGAAAAGTTTTCGGTGACTGCTGGAAATTTGTATAAGATGGGTGCTAACGAGATCTTGCGAAGGTATGTGCTTGATTTTGAGAGAAATAACATCCTCGTGGAATCTCATAGAGGGGCTTTGAGAGGACATTATGCAGGAAAGGATACGTCACATAATATTTTCTGCACTGGTTTGTGGTGGACTACATTGCATAAAGATTCTTAAGTGTATTGTAGGGCATGCGATGCATGTTAGAGAATGCGTAGAACATAATGAAGGGATGAGATGCCACTAAATCCTCAGGTATCATTGCAGCCATTTGAAAAATTGGCGATTGACTTTGTGGGGCCAATTCATCCACTAGGGAAAAAATAGGTGTGCACTATATCATCACCGTGACAGAGTATCTAACCAGATGGGCGGAGGCACAACCAGTGAAGGATTGTACAGGGGATACAGTAGCAAAGATCTTGTTTGAGTATGTGTTAACTAGATTCGGCTACCCAAAAGTGTTGATGAGTGATCGGGGTATGTGCTTCCTCAATGAAATGATCAGTACACTGACCGAAGAGTTTTGGGCTTATCATTAGAAGAGAAAATCGTATCATCCTTAGGATAATCGGATAGTTGAGGCCTTTAATAAAATCTTGGAGAATGTGATGGTGAATATTTGCAACTCACAATGGAATGATTGGGATGTGTGCATACTTATAGTACTGTGGAAATATAGGACTACTTGCAAAAAGTTGATAGGACAGACACCTTTTAGATTGGTTTATGGCATAGAAGTTGTGATGCCTATGGAATATATCATGCCAAGTTTATGCATAACAACTTTCATAGGTATGGAAGATCGTCATGCCCTAGAAAAATGACTTGTGTAGCTGATGGAGCTTGAAGAAGATAGATTCTTAGCTAGATTCCATCAACAAGTACAGAAGGAACATGAATAAGCATGGCATGATCAACACAACAAGTTGCACATGTTCAAGGTAAATGATTTGGTCTTATTGTATGATAGAAAGTTCAATAAGTTTTGGGGGAAATTTTAGATGCACTGGTTGGGTTTGTATGTTATCAAAGAATCACCGATGAAGGAACGATTCAACTTGTGAAGTTGAATGGAGAACCATTTCTAGAAAGGGTAAATAGGAGTCGATTAAAGCCATATACAGGGGATTCAACTCAATGAATATATGATGACGGCACAGTCTTAGTGTTCTATGCAGTTGTAAGGGAGCGCAGGACTATAAACTACGTTGCTAGGCTGGGAGGACTTTGCGACAGGTGGGCCACGTGAAAAATGGTGAAGTTATAATATAAGGAACTTCGTGAAGGGAGATTTGCTACAAAGGGAGATATCGTGCAACACATCTATAAAGTGACTGTTAGACTCATTGCTCATGATTTGAGAGCTAGGAGATGGTTAAGAGGAGTGGGTGGGTGGCATTTAAGGATAAAATATTTGAAGATCTCTCACCAAACTAGCATGAATGATCGAATTTTGGAGGGAACGGTTAGATTTGAATTCAAACACCCCTATAAATTATGCGTGCCAGTCCAACAGAGAACACTTTTCCCACTTGGAGGTGCCGGTCCAATAAAGAACACTTTGTACACTTAGAGTTTTCGAACCAAGTTTTCTGTGTCATATGAACCGTTCGTTCTTTGAGGATTTTGTCATGAACCTTGTGTTTCCCAATTTACCTTAGTTAAACTAGAAATTTATCCTAGAAACCATGTTAGGTTCGAGCCCTGGTTAGACTATGAGCACAGGGGGAGACATTGCATCAGAAGGAGCTGCTCTAGAGGTGGTTAGCATGGAGGCTCTAGCTCCCGTCCCTATGGCATCAACATCACCTAGGCTGAAACCTACACCTATTAGAGAAACCCAAAAGTTGAAAAAGGATAAGCAAAATAAATCGGTGCCAATGCGTGAGTCACCCAAAAGAAATTCTTCCACTCAAAAGCAAAAGAAGGATAAGCATCCCAAGAGGGTTGTTGATTTGGAGGCCAAGGAGGGATAGGGCGACGGAGACATAGAAGCCGAGGGAGTACAACGCTTCACCAAGTTACCTGATTACATCCCTCCATGCAAAGGGAAGGCAACGGTCACTAAGGACCTGTAGTCTGGGAAGTTCGTCATCTCTACACCCCTGCTGCTGGAGCAGGTTCCCTTTGAAAGTTCGCATCTCGCATGGATCCCCCTACTGAAGATAGAGGATTAGGACCTTGCAGACCATGAGAGTTTCCGACACCTATCAACCGTAAATTACATGAAGTGTGTGTACTACTGATATTCAGGTGTCATTGAGTTGGAGACGGTGGAATGGATCCACGGAGTGGAAAATTTCGGGCTATTCAAGCTGTTGTGGGTGCCCCACTATCACTACACTACTAATAACACCATTTGTGTGCAGCAGTTACTTACTCTCATACACAATGGGTGCTTATGGCTTGGCACACCTATACCTATCACGGACATGCTCATCCACAAGATTAAGCACCTACCACATGAGAGCTTGAATCTAGTCAAGGAGTTTGGCGGAAAGGTAGGAGAAAATTATTTGGCAGATAAAATGAAATAACAATTCCAGCTTGTGAAAAAGCCGCACAAGTATTCCATCACGTCTATTAATGATCCCGTGGTGCAACCTGCTACACAAATATTGGCAGGAAAAGTAATTAGAAAGTGTCGCACAGACGAGGTTACGATGCCTGTGGTATCGTTATCTTCATAATGTGCGAAGGGTGTGCCACTGTGTAGTTTAACTAGTCATGGTACTTATGCAATGAGTTCCTTGTGAATTGTCACGAGGTCCATGAGGAGACCAAACCATTCCACTATGCATGGTTATTTATTTCAATCATGTTGGTCACATGCGAGTTGCCAGAAGATAGCCAGTTTCCTCCATTGAAAGAAGGGTTGTCGGAGGCCACATAGTGTGCCTCCTTTTGGGCCATGAAGGATCCTACATGGCTCACTGAGACAAAGATATTCTGGGCGTTGATGGAGTCCAGCATCTACATGGCCATTAACCAATGCCTAAGGTTGTCCCCAGCCTTGTATGAGCAGTTGTCTGCGTGTGTAGTGTTCAAGGAATATTTCTACCGCGTCTACATTCAAGTGCGTAAGGACCTCCAAAAAAATGGTATGATTTACCATACTTGGTCACAGATCATGAAATTTAGGAGGTGGTCAAGCGTTGTCCGACAGAATGGTGCACCCCAGTCAGACTTGAATGCAGAAACTAGTAAGGGCATGGGTGGCTCAGTTGAGAAGAAGAGGAAGGATGCAACAAAGCAGGTTGTGCAAAAATTGGCCACGTAGTGGAAAAATGAAGTCATACAAAAGGCTTGGATGGAGCAGGAGCGCGCTAAAAAAGAAAATGCCGAGTGAGAACAATAGAAATTGTAGAGAAGTGGTAAGTCCCCTTCGCCTGTCACAGAGGAGGAAGAAAAATTTGAATAGGGTGGAGGAGGAGATGAGGGGTAGAGCACCCCATTTCAGCTAAGGAAGTGTAGAGAGCAGCAGTAGGAGGGTTCCTGCAAGAAGCAGAAATAAGACAAAATGCAGGTGGATCCCATAACCTTGACAGAGGGTGATCTTGATGAGATTAGTGAAAAATTTTAGGACACTAAAACTGAGTTTCTGCAATAGTTCGAGCACTATTACATCCAAATGCCGAGGAGTGTCCAAAACAATCTGCGGGAGTTGCAGATCCAAACTAGAAAAATACAGGTGGGCACAGGTCAAGCATGCGCCACGCAAGCGAGCCTGGCACCGGGGACAAGTCAGGCTATAGAGCTAGTGAGGAAATTGGACCTTCGAACAATGTTTCCACAAAGTTGGCCGATGACAAAGTAACCTTGAGTACCCTTAACAACATCAGACTGAACCTTATAGCGCTCCTTAATGATATCTTTCATGCGCTGCAAACATGTGTGACAGAAGAATTGAGAGCTCGAGAGCAGCATGCTCTCAACCTAATAAGCGATTACCGGGTGAACAATGAACAAATGTTTGCTGAGAAGACACAAGCCCTAAAGGAGAGAGATATTATCCAGTCATAAAGTTCCAAGATAGCAGCTACGGTAACAAAGGTGTGCAGAATAGTGGTGGAGTATGTAATGGTCTATACTAGACTAGACATTGAACATTCAGTGGGAGTATTGTGCAGGTTTATATCAAAACCAGGAAAGGAGTATTGGACAACAATGAAGCGGGTTTTCAGGTATTTGTGTGGCACTAGTGATTATGGTTTGTGCTACCAAGGAAGACCAGGATTAGACAAAGTGTTGGATATTCGTGGCTTTGTTGATGCACATTGGGCTAGAGTTCTAGATAAGAGAAGATCTACAAGCGGGTATGTGTTTAACCTATTTGGAGGTGCAGTCAGTTGGATGGGTAAGAAACAATCTATAGTGGCATTATCAACTACAGAGGTAGAATATACGGCAGCCACTTGTTCAAGAAAGGAAGTAGTTTGGTTGCAGAGATTGTGTTCAAGTATGGGGTTAGTACAGGGAGTTATTAGGATAGACTATGATAGTCAAAGTGCAATTTTCTTGGCAAAAAACCCTGCATATCATTGAGAGACAAAGCACATTGATGTTCAGTATCACCTTGTGAGGGATATGATAGAAGGAAAATAGGTGTTGTTGGTAAAGGTGTGCACTTTGAAGAAAATTGTAGATGCATTGACAAAATCTGTGAACTCTGAAAAGTTATTTTGGTGTAGAGAAACAATGGACATTGCAGGGTTGGATAAATGACTAAGCTCTCTTATGGCCCCCTGTGGAAAGAAAACAACAAGTGGGAGAATGTTGGGTTGTGTTATATTCTTTCCACGACTAGCCCACATAGTGAACCCGAGAATTAGAGGGGGGGTAGAGCCTCCCCTTCGTTGCGTCAATTTCGTAGCGAGGGGGTCATAGGGTGTTTGAGGGGTGTAGGCAACCCCACTCTATGGGGTCCAGGGTAGCAACCCAGAGAATTTTGGTTTTGGAACCTATCTTAGGTTGGGTGGACCCATCTATGGTTTCGTGCATGATTTTTGCACATGTTTTTGGATACGATGGTTTTCAGTCCATGGTTTTGGATGCGATGGTTTTCGGTCCATGGTATTGGATGCTTTGGCATGTATACATATGTACTATAACATTGAGAGGAACATAATGAAAAATCAAGCTAGTATTCCCAATTTTGGGACCCAAGTGAAAATCTCTATGTCTATGTGTTTTATGTGTTATGCTCTCACATTGTTTATTTTATGTGTTTTAGAATTCGTATGCAGGTAATTTCTATATGGGGTTAAAACCTACATCTGCCTGAATTCCAATCTAGGGATATTTTATGGTGCAGGTAAGTAGACAACTTGTCTGCTAAGGGTCTGCAAAAGCCAATCGAAGACCTTTGCAGAGGTTTAGAGGTCGTTGGAAGGAAATTACAATATCAAGCCCTAAGGGCTTCTAGATCTACACGAAGGTAGATCTAAGCCATAAAAAGACATCACACTAATCTCTGGATGCAGAAACTTTGTTACAGCATCCCCCCATACTACTTTGGGTGAGACTTCAACCTGCACTACCCGAGTTGATGCTAAAAGGGCCAATAGTGTAGGGTTTTGTTTGGAAGAATTAACTCTGAACCTCGGTCGGGACCCTCTAAGCCAACAACACACTCAGCTGCAGAGCCTTTCTCTCCTTTACTAATCACTTTTCTACACTATATTCTATTGACCCATTACATCTGTCATCATCAGATCATGCCTTAGAATCTCTAAGACACACCTACTTCTACAATCCCATGGTCCACAAACCATTCATGGATCTCAAAATTGACTCAACTTTACATGAACAAGGGGATAAAACTACTGTTACTCCTAATTACCTACACGCTCCGCATCCACAAATCATAGAGGCTTTACATTTGTTCATAAAAGTTGCATCAAAACTTGGGTTTTTAACCCCAAAACTTACCCAAGGGACGCCATCCCAACAAGCCCCCAACACAAAGGTCATGACCCAACCTCGGTCACTCGGTTGGCACTGCGATCTTCCTGCGAAGATCCCCCAGCGCCACCTACATGACTGCAACCTTGGCAGCACTCTGTGTAGCTACCTACTTGACCTCTTCCACTAGCTACTCTTTAGTGGGTCCTTCTACGGCCAACTTCACTATTTGTTGTGTCTGCTACAAGCCTGTCAGCTTCTCCTGAACATTGGTCATGACTTGGTAAGATTTGTCTAACCAAGGCCCCAACCTGGCCTTAAGCAAGGCCTCCTTCTTCTAGGCTGCTTCTATCTGGGTGAGGAGATGCTTCCCCTCCTATAACTTGCCTAGGTGCTACGCTGGAGAAATTTAGTGCTTTGTTGCCCTGACCTCATCATACTGCTTCTATAGCTCTCGAACCTCTGTGTTTAGTATCTGTAGGTTTAGGTCTTCCTGTAGAGTTATGACCATCTCGATTGCCTACTCAAATAAGGCCGAGCATTCGGTGATTATGTTGTCTAAAGTGGCCATCCCTTCTCTTATAGTGACTCCATGTTGTTCCTTAACCTTGGGCGGGGTCGTAGGATGTAATTTGAGCTACAACTCCGTTATTTTCATGTTGAGTTTGAATTGAACTAGTCCAACTTTTGTCTTTGCCTCATGCACTCCAGTGGCTAACTTCCTGATCTTAGCTTCCGGTGGTGCATCCTCTAGAATGTGAAGTTCCAACACTATTTTGCATGTGTATGAAACTGCGGAATTGAGCCTGGAACTCTGTGGCTGCAACGTTTCCTTTTCCTTCAAGGCCTGCATTTTCTTAGTGAACATCTACTCATTGTTCACCTTGTATTCACTGATAAAATTGAGAGTGTGTTGCTCGAGAGCTCTTAATGCCTTCGTCACCCCTATTTACAATGCATGAAGAATCTCATTGGGGAGTGCTCCGATGTTCAGCCTGATGTTATTAAGGATGCTCAAAATGATGCGGTCATTGGCTGAATCTACACATGGGGACCCTTTGGGTAGTGCAACAATGCAAAGATCGAGGGTCCTTATCAATTTTGTAGCTTGACTCATCCCCGGTGCCAGGTTCAATTGTGTTGCGCTTGCTTGACCCTTGCCCACCTGTATCCTATTAGCCTAGATCTGCAGCTCGCGCAAATCATTTTCAATGCTCCCCATCATGTGCAGATACTTGTACTCGAACTGCTACAACACTTCAATTGTAGTGTCCCTAATTTTATCACTGATCTCATCGAGATGCCCTCTGTCAGTCTCATGGGATCACCTTGCGATTTATCCGAATTTTTCTTTTTGCGAGGACCTTCTGGCTCCTCCTTTCTATGCTTCATTAGTTGAAACAAGGTGCTTTGTCACTCATCTCCTCTGCTGCCTCGTTTAGACTGTTCTTCCTCCTTGGTCTCGAGTGAAGGGGACTTGCCACTTCGCTCTGACTCACACTACTCTTTTTCATCCTGCTCCTTAGCAGTGCGCTCCTTCTCCATTGGGCCTTCTCTACGGCTTCCTTATTGCTTTGTGTGGCCAAGGTTTGTGCAGCCTGCTTGGCTACATCCTTTCATTTCAGTGCTTCCAAGCTTCTCGCGCCGTTACCGGTTCCAGCATCCAAGTCTGAGGGGTTGTGCCAATTTGCTAGCTATCGACTGATTACCTCATGTATTTCTATATCTGTGACCAAATATGGAAAGACATGCCATTGCTGCTGCGAGTCCTTCCGTGCTTGAATGTAAATTTGATGGAAGTCAGCTTTGGACGTGGCATAAGCTGACAACTACGTGTACAAGGTCAGGGACAACCTTGGGCACTAGTTGACGACCATGTAGAGGCTTGATTCCATCATAACCCAGAATAGTTTTTCTTCTACAACCTGTGCGAGGTCCTTTGTAGCCCATAGGGAGACAAACTGCACAACCTTCAACAATCCTTCTTTCAACGGAGGAAACTAGCTGTCCTCTAACAGCTCCCATGCAACCAAAACAATGGAGAGCAGTAACCAAGCATAGTGGAATGACTTCATCTCATCGTGGACCTTGTGGCAATTTGTGAGGAATTCCTGACTAAGGTACTTTGACCAGTTGAACTGCACACCCTTCACGCATTATGCAGCTAGAGAGACCACAGGCACTGGAACTTCGTCTGCACAAAACTTCCTCATTACCTTCCTTGCTAAGATTTGTGTGGCAATATACACCATGAGGTCATTGATAGAGGTAATTGAGTATTCATGTGCCTTTTTCACAAGGGAAATTCCCTCTTCATTTTTTCCGCCAAATCCTTTTCTCCTGTTTTTCAGCCAAACTCCTTGGCAAGATTCAAACCCTCATATGGCAGGTGTGTGATCCTGTGGATGAGCATGTCTGTGATGGGTATAGGCCCTCCTAGCCCTATGCACCCATTATGCACCAGAGTATGTAGTTGACAGACATAAGTTGTGTTGATAGGGGTGCGGTGATAATGGAGCACCAACAACATGTTCAATAATCCCTAATTTTCCACTCCACGGATCCATTCCATCATCTCTAGCTCAGTGACACCTAATTTCACGTATTAAACATGATTCATATAGTTGGTGTTCTCTAGGTGAGGGAACCTATCATGATCTGCAATGTACCAATCTTCAATCTTTAGCAGGGGATCCACGCAAGGCGTAAACCTTCGAAGGGAACCTGCTCCAATAGCAGGGACATATAAATGACAAATTTGTCTGAATTTGGGTGCTTACGGACCTTCACCTTCCCCTTGTGCAGAGGGATATAGTCAGGAAAATTTGTAATGGGCTCTATTCCCTCAGCATCGATATCCTCTCTGCCCTGTCCTTCCTCTACATCCAAATCGATGACCTTCTCGGGTTTCTTGTCTTTCTTTTTTTTTGAGTGGTAGAGTGTTTTCTGGATGATTCGCATACTGGTACCAGCTTCTTCTGTTTATCCTTCTTTGGCTACTATGTTTATTTAACAAGGGTAGGCTTCGGCCTAGGCTACCTCAGCATTGTAGGCACAGGAGCCAAAGCTTCCATGCTCACTACCTCTAGAGAATCTCCTTTAGAAGCGACATCTCCACTAGTACGCATAGTTTCTGCAGGGCTTAGTCCTAGCATGTTTTCAAGGATGAATTTTTGGTTCAACTCCGATAACTTGGAAAATGCAGGGCTCGTGACCAAATCCTCAAAATATGAGTGAATCATAGGCAACAGACGACACAAATCCATAAAAAATCTAAGGGTGCAAAGTGTTCTCTATTGGACTGACACACATAATTTATAGGGGTTTTTGGATTCAAATCCAACCATTCCCCCCAAAATTTGACAATTACTGTTGTTTTAATGGTAGATATTCAAATATTTTGGCCTTAAATGATGTCAACCCACTCCTCTTAACTATTGTCTGGCTATCAAATCATGAATAGTGACTCCAATGGTCACTTTCCTACTATGTTACATGGTACCTCCCTCCATAGTGCAATTGCTGGTGTGCAGCTTCTTATACTGCAACTTCACCATTTCTATGTAGCCCTCCTACCACATAGTCCTCCAACCCTAGCAGTGTAGTTTATAGTCCTGCACTCCCTTACAACTTCCTAGAGCACTAAGACTCTCCAACCGCCATATAGTCATTGTGCAGGATCCCCTGTATATCGCTTTAACCGATTTCCATTCACCCTTCCTAGAAAAGGCTCTCCATTCAGCTACGCAAGATGAACTGTACCTCCATCTGTAATTTCTTTGATAATGTATTGCGCTAGCCAATGCATTTGAAATTTCCTTAGAAACTTAGTTAACTTACTATCATATAGCAATACCATATCATTTCCTTTGAAGGTACAAAGCTTGATGTGTCGATCGTGCGACGCTTTTTCACGTTCCTTTGTACTTGCTCATTAAGTCCAGCTAAGAATCGGTCCTCTTCAAGCTCCATTAGCTACATGAGTGGTTCTTCCAAGGATTCACGATTTTCCATACCTATGAGAGCTACTATGCACAAATAGGCACAATATACTCCATTGGCATCACAAATTCTAGACCATAGACCTATCTAAAAGGTGTCTATCTTGTTAGCTTTTTGCAAGTAGTCCTATATGCCCATAGCACTACAAGTACGCGTAGATCCCGTTCATTCCACTCTGTGCTGCAAATCTTTTTCAGCATTATCTCCAAAATATTATTAAAAGCATCAACTGTCCCATTAGCTTGTGGATGATACGATGTAGTCTTCTGATGATAGACCTGGAACTCCTCAGTCAATGCGCTAATTGTCTCATTTAGGAAGTTCATACCTCAATCACTCATCAATAATTTTGGGCAACCAAATTTGTTTAGCACATACTCAAATAAAAATTTCGCTGCTATAGCCCATGTACAATCCTTCAATGGCTATGCCTCCGCCCATCTTGTTAGATACTTTGTTGTGGTGATGATGTAGCGTGCACTAGTTTTCTTTCCTGGGGCCTAAATTGGCCCCATGAAATCAATTGCCCATTTTTCAAATGGCTACAATGATACTTGAGGATTTATTGGCAACTCGTCCCTCCACAATGGTCTTCCCATTCGTTGACATGCATCACATGCCCTACAATACGCTTTAGAGTCTTTACGTAGCATAGGCCACCACAAACTTACACATAAAATCTTCTTCTTTGTCACCTTTCCTACATAATTTCCTCCCACAACCCCTCCATGAGCTTTAGCGAGGATGTTATTCCACTCATAATTTGGCACATATTGTCACAATATCTCTTCTGCACCCATCTTATACAAATTTCCTGCAATCACTGAGAAATCCACTGTGCGCACTACTAGTTCCTTTTTTTGCTCACTTGTATATCATTCTGGTGCCATCCCTATAGTTAGAAAGTGAATAATATTTGCAAAGTGTTTATCTTCTATGTGCACCATGAAGAGTTGTGCATCAGGCAACCATTGGTCCAAAGTATTGGGCTCCTCTCCTATTTCGATCCGTGACAGATGGTTAGGTCCTGCACTCAACCTTCCTGGCGTTAGAATTAGCTCAAAGTCATACTCCTGAAATAGCAGCAACCATGTACAAATATTCTCCCCCAACACAGGCTTATTGACTAGGTATTTCAAGGCATAATGATCTGTGTACATCTTGAAGTGTTTTCCCAAGAAAGAGTGTCTGAACTTCTGTAGCATGTACATCATAGCCAACCCTTCATACTTTATCGTCCAGTAGTTCTTCTCGGCCTTTTATAATTTTCTCCTCGCGAAGGCTATAGGGTAGTCCCTCTTTCACCGGCCTCTATCAGCACTACTCCCAATGGAATACATGAGGCATCAACATGTACATGGAATTCTTTCTTCCAATCGGGGAAGACCAAGATTGGTGCATTGACCATCTTCTCTTTCAATACATCTAAACTGCGTTGACATTCTTCATCCCAATAGAATGCAGTGTCCTTCTTCAGTAGTTTCTTCATGGGCGCAATAATATAAGAATAAGCTTTGATGAAATTCTTGTAATATCCGGTATGTCCCAGTGTTAAGCATAGTTGCTTGACACTTCTTGGAGATTCCAAATTCACTATCATCGTGATCTTGGCAGGGTCCACCATCAACCCTTGCTTTTACACCACATGACCTAAACACATATTTCATTAAAATTGGAAACTTTTTATTACAAGGGCACCACTAGAATTGATATTTTTTGTTATTTTGAAATTCTAGATCCACTATTTAAATCCAAAGTTAATGAAACATGTGTTCCTAGCAAGATCCCAAAGGGGAAACAGAATAAACACTTCCTCAGATTCAACATGGTCTATTATCTATGGCATGTATCCAACATTGGGTGTAGACTTTCTACATGGCACTTCACTAAACTGAACACTGTCCAGTTATCAAAATACACCTCCAATAAATTAGGAATGAACTCTTTAAACATTGAGATGACTACGCGAGAAAATATTGCAGGCACGTTCTTGAGCCCAAACGACATCACAGTATATTGAAATCAACCCCATTCTGTCACAAAGGTTGTTTTGCTCCTATCCTCTAGCGCGATCTTGATCCGATGGTACTCGAAAAACCCATCAGTGAATGAGTATGCCTCTTTCCCTCCCACATTATCTAATACTTCATTTGTAAATAGCATCGGGAATGGGTCGTGGATGTAGACATCATTAAGTTTCCTTAGATCTATGCAAATCCTTATTTCACCCTTATGTTTCTTCTCTTGAACCACCATGGGGCTCACCCAATCAGATTCTTCAACTGGTTTGATGATGCCCGCCTCTAGCATCTTATCGAATTCCTGACGAACTATCTCTTTGTATTTGGGATTAAGATGATACGACCTCTACTTAATATGCTTCGTGTCCATTTTCAAAGTAATCTTCATAACACCCACTTAACCCATTATGCCCTTCAGGTTGGAAAACTTGGTAGGAAAAAGATCCTGGCACTCGTGGAGTAACTCAACAACTTTATCCACTATAGAATCGTCCGGGTTCTCTATTTGTGGACCTTCAAATTCATGATGCCCTTCAGCATATGGAATATTAATATTTCTTGGATCTTCATCCTCCTCTGCAGTGGTCACATTATAACATTCTAGCGCCTGGTGTAGCTCGGTTCTCCAATCTGGTTGAACCCATTCCAGATGTTCCTATGGTATTCTAAAGGCCGCTACCTTAGTCTCCTTCAGAGATTCATCAATGCTCTCGAACTCATCTTCAAAACTGAAGGTCATTAAGAATCCTTCCCTTAATATATCCCACTCTGTGGCACCATGGCAGAGTTATGTCTCCAAATACCTGCTCATGGGGATAGTATACAAAGTATGGAAGATTAAATGTAACCACTTTGGTTGTGCCTCCATTCCATATGATTTAGTCCACTTCACTAGGTGATCGCGCGGATCATCCCCCCCATCATATTTTTCAATCAATCGAAGGGTAGGTCAATCAAACCACAATGTCATCATTCATCTATAATCCTACCATCCATCATAGCTATCCTTGTGCATACCACACCATCGTGTAGGCATAGCGTGTAGTGCCAGATCTAATGTTGGGAAGCAATGATGCTTAGGGACTTCACGCTCTAACATATCCAAAAAATTATATACGTCAGTTACACCATCATAATAAGGTAAATTTCTTACCTCTGACGAAATGTAACACATCGATTTAGTCATCAGGTTGCAGCGCAATGTGGATACTTCATGCAACTAATTCTACCACTGTTCCAACTCTTCATTAGAATCTTAGGTACATGAACTTTCTCGGTCCCATGCAATCCGTCCTTGAAGAAATCTTTAGAAGGTCATATATTTCTATGAATGACTCATAATTAAGCCATATTACAATGGTTGGAAAGTTCTTATTGAGAAAAACATGTACACAAGCTCAAAAGAGACCCTATAATAGTACATATAGAGGAAACAAATCCACTAACTCGCCTCCTTAATGCCACTTAGAGGGATGGGTACATGATAAGAGAATGCCTATCATATAAAATAAATAAAAAACCCAATAAGCCATTAAGCAAAGATGAATGTCTCACCAAGTGTGAACCCAAGGGTGAATTATACTAGTTGTGACATGGCATAATACAAATGCATGGTGAACTTGCTGCCACATCACTAGTATGATTGCTAGTGTGGTTGAGAAAAAGAGAACATGAAGAAATTTTTAGAAGGTCATAGCATGACTCATAATTAAGCAAGAATACAATGGTTGGAAAGTTATTGTTGAGAAAAATACATATACAAGCTCAAAGGAGATCCTATAATAGTACTTAAAGAGGAAAATTTTCATTAATTCACCTCCTTAATGCCACTTAGGGGGTTGGGTACATGATAAGAGAAGATGAATTTCCCTCTCATATTAAACATAGAAAAATTCTTGGATTTAGTTCTTAAGGGTTATATCAATGTCCTTGTTGAAACTATTCCTTCAAATTAAGATAAATACTAGAGTTGTTCCACAATAATTAGATGTATGGATAACAGGGGGACTAAAAACATCTAGAAGATAGTTTCACTTTTTCCATGGTGAAATAGATTTTTCCTTGAGCTTTGCAAAGTTTCATTTTGGAAGAGTCCCAAAATGGTTTGAGTGGAATTAAATAAATTTCTTATGATATTATTGGATTCTTCAAATTGTGAAACATCTACCTTGGGACTTATACTTTATTCATTAAAAATGATTTCATATTCATTAAAATAAATGATGTTTTAAGATCTTCAAAGATAAATTAAACTATATTATAAAAAGAAAAATAAAATATGCAAAAAGAATTACTTTACTATTTTCAAATATTACGTCCTAGATTTTGAGTTTGAATCTTGTATCGTTTATATCAATGTATTAATTATTTCCTTTATGTTAATGTATTACCTATTTGAAGTAGTATCTACGAAAGTTGTTGTCAAACCATAATATTTTTTAGTAGTTGAGTTTTGAATTAGTTTTCCCACAACAATTTTACACACAAAAAATAATCAATTCGAACCCCACACTGAAAATAATCAATTCGAACCCCACACTGAAAATATTCAATTCGAACCTTGGTTCAAAGGGTTTGAACAAGGAAAGACTAGTCGGATAAGTGAAAGATGAAAGGCTAAGAATCCTGTATTTGCTTCACAACAATGGCTGGATGGATTTCTCCAAGCTTTAGGTGGCCCATAGTTTACTTGAGAATGTAAATATATTCATATCTCTTGCCTCTTTCCACATTTTTTCTAATGCCTATTCTCATTGCTTAATATAGATCGTAATCATCCATCAAAATTACTACATATATCTAGATTCTGAATGTTTATCTCGAACAAATAGCATGTGGTGAATGTCGAAATGTTAAATTCAATTTATGTTATTTAACAAAACCCAATGCAATTTGAAAGAAAACCTCTAGATGTTTGGCAATTTGGTACCTTGCAAAGCCTCACTTCATTAATTGTGTTTGGAAATTTTCTACCTTGCAAACCCTCACTTCATTACCTTTTTCTTAAGGAAATTATGAAATTATATAGATTGACCGTCCGAGCTCTCCTAGGAACATTACCCAATGAGATTTGAAATCAACCCTTCTAGATCTTCAAGGATTTTCTATCTTGCTAACCCTTATTGCATTAGTTTTGGTGAATTGTATGGAAATTATCAATAAGATTTCAGTTCCATTTCAATAAATTATGTAAACCTACAAATTGACCAGCAAGGTTCAAAATCACTTGGGAAACAAGACAAGACTTGATCCAATGAACTTGACATTGGCTTTGGCAAGTCGAATGGAATTCCTCCTTTTCAAGATCAATTCAATAAGAAGTCACAGTAGACCCCTGAAATTTTGAATAAAAAGAACATAAAAAATATTCAGGGTGAAAATCATTCACAAACTTGACATCTCCATGGTCTTAAGAAATCCACTTCAAGTTCAATTACCTTGTAGCGTGAGGAAAAAATCCAAGAGACAGTTGGGTTATCGTTGCCTAAGGTTGCCAAGCCATTTTTGGTCCTTAGAAATGATGTCTAGACAATACTTTTGGCTTCCCTTGAGCCTACTAGTCATGGAAGTAGTTTGAGAAATTATGATAATGCTAGAATTGGAAATATTACAGGTAAGACTCCTTTCTTTCTCGGTAAAGATGCATAAAAAAATCGGGTTTCAAATACTAGAATATCAGCATCTGTTGCTTCTAAGCATGCTCCACCCAATTCATATAATTCAATTATTTCAAAGAGTGCTCGTCATTCATATGGCTTGGCATCGTCAGTATCTCTTGATTCAAACAAATTTGTGAGACATGATAATAACTCAGAGACTTATTCTAGATGCAAAGGAGATGGATACAAAATCTAGAATGAGACACCTTCTACAAGAGGTGAATCCTTTAGTATCATTAAGTGTACAAGTGAACTAGAAATCGAGGGGAGTGAATTTGATCCATCTGTATTAGAAGGTTTAACAAAGGGTCAAGACCGGGTAGAAAACATAGAAAACAATGGTTACAAAGGGCTTCATGCAAATGAAAGTGTTGACCAACATGATGTAGGTTTCATTATTTCAGTGACTAGTATTTCTCCTTCACATGTAAAGGAAGACAACTCAATACGAGCCCAATTGGAGGCTTCTCACTGAAAGGTATGCTGCTTGCTTTACTCCTATTATCTTGACATTTGGTTTCGAATCAACAGGATTTGCTCCTACCCTTGCCTTTGTCTTTACGTCCTCCACTGCCTATGATTTATCTGCTTGTGTCTATACTTTCTTTGCTTCCATAGCTTCTTATTAAATTCAGTTAGCTGGATAAAGACCGCAGGTCACCAAACCATGGATTTGACTACTTTTAGTGTTATGAAACTGCCTTTCCCAGACTTTGGTACATATGCCTAAAGAGGAGGAAAGAGTGGGAATGAGTACTTGAAGGGAGATAGACTGAAGCTTTGCGAATGAGAGCAACCAGTTGTTCCTTTTATTAATGCAGGTTCATTCCTAACGTAGGTTTACGTATGTTCTTTCCCTCTCAATATCCTGGGTAACTCTTTCGTCGGGTATGAGAGCAACAACTGGGAATTTGTGTATGAGGGAGTAGATATCGTAGGTTCTAGTTCATCTAACGTGTTAGCTATTCTCAAAGTATGTCATCCTCACTTGGGATATGTAAAGTACCTCATATGGGAACAAAGTAAATGCGAAAGTCATCCCCTCTCATGTTAGTGTTCTAGGTTGCAAGACAAAGAGTTCTATGGCCAAACCCTTCTCGAGAGGAAATGTCCAACGCAGTAAGTATAGGGAATTCCTATCTATTCCCGCGCATGAGTATTAATAGGTTAGTAGGTAGTTGGTAACACTAAAATGAAAGGTAAGTGGGTATATCCTAGCAATGCTGGTTGTCTTCATTCATCAATGGATCGAGACAAAACTCCAGTTGATCTAGCAAATGAACCAGAAGAAAATAGGCAAGCAGTCACACCACTAAAATATTTATTATTTATTATCCATCTAGCCTGACTGTAATCAACCTTTCAACCGTGATCTATGTAAGAATAAATAGTCCAATCCAAGAACCAAGAGAGCACATCCTTGACCATCGATAACAACCCAATGTTCACTGGGATTAACACCATGGGAACAATTCACATTTGAGCCTCACGTTAAAGCTACAGATATATCAGTGAATTTAAAAGAAGTTGGTCGCGAAGGAAAGGGGAAGACTCCTACAATGCATCTCTTGAGAAAACTAATAAATAAATTGCTTACATACTATGGGACAATGTACATGGTAAAGAAAGAAGTATGTTTGTTGCAGATGTTTTATAGTTGCAGGTTGTGGACATTAAAAGATGCACCAAGGAAGGCTAAAAAAGAGCCAAAGTTGAATTAGATGATATCCATGGAAGTTCATCAAAAACTGATAAAGGTCAGAAACATATACAGATTCAACTTTAGGATCCAATTCAAAGGATGCCGAAGTGGAGAGGCATGAAAAACTACAGAGGAAAATGGGGGAGGAACAAATGGTTGTAGAGGTGGCAGTTGTTGAAGCTACTAAATCTACAATAAAAGAACGAGAGGAATTTTTGAAGAGACTAGAAAGAGAGAAAGAGAGATAGGGAACATATTCACTGAGCATGAAGAACAACAAGTTAGAGAGGTTAGTTCTATTTAATTATCTTCTATTTATCATTAGTCAATTTTCTTTGCCTACATACATGCATTCATGACCAGCACATCCCAATATCCACATCATCAACGTCTACATGAAAACAATATTGTAACAATGGCCACTACCATGCATACATAATAATAACATATACAACCTACATGCAAGCATGACAAACACATTCCACCCATCCATTTCAAGTGTTCAACCATTCTCTAATACCACTTTGTAACACCCTCCACCCACATCTACCCAAGCTAATTGGTCCACTGGGGTAAACTTGTGATGAAGAGTTAACCAAGTCCTCCTCCAAGAACCAAGCTATCCCTTCAAGAATATCTTTCAAAGATGTTGAAGTTTGACCAATTCATCAAAAGTAAGCCACCTCAAATTTTCTTCACTTTAGAATTTTGTCCCTCTACTCTAGATCTAAAACTTCGACCCTCTAAAACGACAAAAAGCCTAAGTTATTTGGATGTGTTAGACTTCTAAGAGATTCTTCCTTCATCAATTCAAGGTATTCCAAGTCAATGAAAATAAAACCCTTTACAAACTTCCCCAATCAAGGTCTTGGTTGTGCAACTTGGCCTTCAACTTTTGGTCAAGCAATTAGCTTAGAACAATTAGATTCTCACTTGTGTGAACAAAATTAAAGCGTATTTTTGGTCTTTCTCTTCTGCTAGATCTTTCTCCTTGATTTCTTGATCTTTGCTCTCTATTTCCTTCTCTTTTCACTATAGATTGTGCTTGTTTCTTATGCAAGTCAAATCGTGTTTTAAGGAGGTTAAATCTACTTCTCTATATAGGATTTTCATGAGGTTGAGTACTCCTTATTAGTACAACTTCTTGTTGATAAGGTAGACTTGTGCTTGGAGGCTCATAAAGACATTCTAGACTCAAAATAATATCTCCTACATGTTACAACTTTCCCAATAGGGTCATATACAAATGATAAAGCCTCTTTTAACTCAAGAAAAAAATTGCTTTGACATGAAAAACCTAGGAGCTTGAAATGCATGCTTAACTTAGATGAAAAATAAAATGAAGGATGAAACTTGTGCTTAAAAAAATATTTTTCATTCTTCTATTTCTTCTAACATTATATATACATATTAACATGAGTACAATGACAATTATGAAGACTGACACTAGTCACAGTTTCCAACAATATGTACCTGAGAGGCAATGGTATCCAAACTTATTCTTCCCGACATTGTGGTATGATCTGATGGAGACATAGAGTTTGTTAGTAAAGGCCTTGCTATTTTTGAAAATTTTGGCTATGATTATGTAAATCATCATTGATTCTTATTAATTTGAATCCTTTCTTATATTAATATGTCAACTTGAGAGTATATTGCTATGTCATTATGAAAACCTCCCTAGTTAAGAGGGAGTGTTGAAAAATATAGCTAATGTCGATATTTATAATGTAATAAAACATAATTTTTATCATATTCATTATTATTTAATTTTGGTCAATGCATGTTCTTCATGCTTATAATAGTAAAAACAGAAATTATTTTGAGTCAAAGAAAATGTATTTGAGTCAAGTCCCATTTGGTCCTTTGTAAAGAAATGAATTTCAAATTTTTATTGAGCCAAAGTCATGGACAAATATATATATATATATATATGATAATTTGATCACTTTGAAGGACATGTAGTCGTGATCATCCTATATATCTTCTACGGTTAATTAGGGGAGAAAAGGATGAAGAAGAAGGAAACTACTTGCAATATGGAGTAGAACTGATTTTTTGTGACAACTATTAATTTCAAGGCTAAAATTTTAGAATAGGGCTCAAATTTTAGGAAGAGATAGTTTGACCATTGTTGACTTTGACAAAAGTAGACAAAATTTGGAGGTGATTATGAGGAGAGTTTGACTTGACATTTTGGTGGTAGTTTTGAGTCTCGGTCTTGGTCTTATATATTTCCTTTTGATCTAATTCTATAAGAGAAGGATTTTTGGATTTCCCCTTTGTAGGGCTTTGCCTTGGCTTAGAGATTAATTTCTAGTGTCTCTTGTCTCTTGTGCATTATGTTCTCTATGTTTTTCTATTGTGTAATTTCTTGATGACATAAATAAAAAGTAAAAACTAAGAAAATAATACATATGAGTCACAAGTAATTACCATGATATGAAATTCTATCATCTATCATAATTCAATAGGATGTAGTAGATGCATTAGTTTGTTACCACCCTAATTGATTTGTTCCTAACCTCCTTGAAACTTTGTCTAGGATATGTACCAAATCTACCCCAAAGACTCAATTTTCACATGCATAGATGTAGTCAATGCAAGATAAAACACAATCAATCCTATTTTACTCAAATCTTCAAATTATGTTTAATTTTAATCATTTTCTTGTCCATCTCCTTCAACATATCAAACCCAAGGAACACATTTGTACTACAATATCCTAATTAGGATTACAACATTACATTGCCTATGATATAATGGTTTAAATAATATCATTTTTAATGACAACTCGAATACCCATTGTTGTAGGAAAATCCATCTATGTGTATATAATCGTTCATCATGAATGTTTTTTCCATCACGCTCACACACATTTTGAGTATGTATTCAACGATATTATTACATCCTTTTACCTACCTATCTATGTGTGGATTATATGTTTTAGTGGTGTTCAAATTTGTGCCTTACCCTTTAATAACCCCTTCGAAGAAATAAAGGTTAATTTAGAATTTCTATTTGACAAAATAGATTTTAGCCATTGAATAGGTTGTGATTCCATGAGGATCCGAATTCATTCAAATTTAGGTACGTATCTTTGCAATATCTCATCATTTCCCATTTTGTATAGGTGCCCTGGGATGACAGAAAAATATGTCGTACACACCACGAATTCCTTCTTCTGTTGGATGGAGTATTCCTTCATCCCAGTCTCTTTTGTCAGAAAGTGGATTATATCTTCGAAGTGCTTGTCTGTGATGCGCACAAAAAAGAGCTGTGTGTCATGTAATCCTTCCTCCAAACTAGTAGGTTCCTCACTCATCTCAATACACGACAAGTGATCTAGTCTGGTGTTTAGGCATCCAGGTTTTACCATGACCTCAAAGTCATATTCTTGGAAGAATAGGAGCCACCTACATATGCGCCCCCCCAATGCAGGCTTATTGACCAAGTACTTTAGCGCATAATGGTCTATATATATCATGAAATATCCTCCTAGAAAACAGTGCCAGTATTTTTGGAGTGCATACACCATCGTCAACCCCTCGCGCTTAGTCGTGGAATAGTTCTTCTCGACTTTGGACAATCTGCAACTTGCAAATGCGATAAGATGATCCAAGCCTTCTCTGCCCTCTTGGGTGAGAACTGCTCCCAGTGCGATACATGATGCATCAACATGGACATGAACTCCACATCCCATTTTGGGAAGATCAGGATTGGAGTGGTGGCCAATTTCCCCTTTAAGACATCCAAGCTCTTCATGCAATCATCATTCTAGCAAAATGTGACATTTTTTTTCAATATTTTTTCCATCAGTGTGGTGATTTGGACATAGCTTTTGATGAACTTCCTATAGTACCCTGTGTGTCCCAAGGTAGCGCGCAGCTGTTTAAGACTTCACGGTGCTTCCAAATTTAGAATCACTGCAATCTTCACGAGGTCCACCATCAGTCCCTATTTGTAGAACACATGTCCCAACAAGTTCCCAAAGGGAATGAGGAATGTGCACTTATTAAGGTTCAACACAATCTGGAGTTGTCGGAAAGTATCCAACATCAAGCATAAGCTTGCTACGTGGTGCTTAAAAAATCCAAAGACAGCCCAATGAATTCTTTGAATGCGGAAACAACGATGTGCGAAAAGATGGCTGGCGCGTTCTTCAACCCAAATGACATAATGATGTATTGAAAGTAGCCCCATTCCATTGTGAAGGTCATCTTTCTCTTGTATTCCGGTGTGATTTTGTTTCGGTGGTGCCCTGAGAACTCATCCATGAACAAGCATGCTTCTTGTCCACCAACATTTTCAAATACTTCATCTGTGAAAGGTGTCAGGAATGGGTCATGTACATAGGCGTCATTCAGTTTCCTGAGGTCCATGCATATTCTTATTTCTCCCTTCTGTTTTTTCTCATGCACTACCATAAGGCTCACCTAGTCGGATTCTTCCATTGGCTCAATAATTCCAGCTATGAGCATTTTGTCTAGTTCTACGTGGACCTTTTCCTTATGCTTCAAATTCAAGTGATACGGCCTCTGTTTGACCGTCTTAACATCGGGTTTTAGGGTTATCTTCATCATCCCTAAGTTGCCAATGACCCCTTTTAAATCTGTAATTTTGGTCTGGAATAAGTCTTGGTACTCGCGGAGTAACTCAGCGACCTTATCCACCATGGAATCATCCCAATAGTCAACGAGCATTGCATATTTTGGTTCGGCCTCCATCCCAATGTTTACTTGCTTTGTTTTTAGTGGCGCAGTGATGTCAAGATCTTCAATCAATGGCCCTCGCACCTCGTGACAGCCATTATTTTTTGGAATGTTAATTTTCCATGGATCCTCATCATCCACCTCAATATTTACATTGTAACACTCCAACGTGCAACTCAGCTGGGTCACCCATTCCGGCTGAAGCACTTCCATTGGCCCCTAGGGTATTTTGAA
Organism: Pinus taeda; assembly: GCA_000404065.3. NCBI lineage: Eukaryota > Viridiplantae > Streptophyta > Pinopsida > Pinales > Pinaceae > Pinus > Pinus taeda. The sequence continues at coordinate 116,801 of APFE030235511.1, forward strand.
GATAGTTATTTTTATTAATTGTAGCACATCATCAACAGTATCCCATCAATGATCTTCAAATGTGAAGGTTAACAGGAATCCTTCACGTAAGATATCCCATTCGCTTGTGCCATGGCGAAGCTTTGTCTCAGTATACAAATTCATGGTAATGATATCCAGGGTATGACAAAATAGATGCACCCATTCAGGTTGTGGCTCTTCCTTGTAGATCTTGGTCCATTTCGCAAGGTGTGCACGCGGATCATCCAGTCCATCACACTTGTTTGTTACCCACATCTATGGTTTCCCAAATCATAGGCACATCATCTTTATACATCCCATCCAGTCCTTAAGATTCTGTTGGTGCGTACCCCACCACCTTGCAGGCATAGCACGTAGTACCCATTATATAGCATTGAACCGCTGCTGTTCTCGCACCTCTCTTTCAAATTTGTTCAGGAAATCATGCACTGTTATCAACCCATCATACATAGGCAGATCTCTCACCTTTGTTGTCACACAAAATAGTGACCTCATCATCGTGTTGTAGTTAAGCATGGTTACCTCATGTAACCGATTCTGCCATCGTTCTATTTCCTCGACTGAATTCAAGGTGCAGGAGCTTTCGCACTCCCATGAAATCCTACCATCCATTGTAGGATTCACCCAGTCCTACTCCCGAGCAGTTATCTTGTAGATATAGTCTAGATCATCATAGCTATCACAATTGTGCACCAGCTCTATGTAGCACGATCCTTCCACGGGGTCTAAAGGTACCACTACGCGTAGTGACTTTTTCTCAAATATCATCTTACGCTTCTTTACATTTATCACTCCATTCATGTCAATGGCCCAATCTATTCCCAGTAGCACGAGATAGGGATTGTTGTGATCAACAATCTCTATCACTTCAAAATATGCAAGCATGATTTCACCTTCGATATCTACCGTTATTCCCTGCAGTCTTCCCATCGGTAGGATCTTCTACTGGTTTTCCATTCGTAGCTGAATAGGAGACCATTGCAAGGCGGGCCTACCCAATCACCCTCATGTCTGCTTTGGCAGGACGTTCACATTTGATCCTAGATCCAAAATCACTTGATCCATTTCATATTCCCTGATTTGTGCATTCAATCTCATCTCTCTTCCTGTTCGCATTTTGTGCTTTCTGAGCTTCCGGACTACGCGTGGTTCTCCTCGTCCAACACATCTAGTGATGAGTTCTTGCAGCCCCTTCACTGCTTTGTTGTCGCATAACAACTTGATGCATGTCTCTAGAAAGGTAGTGAGCATTAATGGGTCCATCTTTGGTTCTAGTTTGTCTTTACTACTTGAAGTGTAGGCCTCAGTGAAGCTCTTCTTAGCTTCCATGAATGTCTCCTTCCCGCCCTCCAAATCTAACTCTGGTTCCTTTGTTGGAGCCTTGCGAACCGAGGCACTCTCTTCGGGCTACTTTTCCTTGTCATATCCTGTCATTATACCACTTCAGAGCATGATTTTTACATTCGGGTCCTCCTCACGTGGCTCAGATCTCATCATTTGTAGGTTTTGAGTCAGGGGAGGCTGGAGTGTTCCTTTATCGCGCAACCTTGCTATCAGTGTGGGGCAGTCCTTCCTCTCATGATCAAACTGCATACAATATAAATGTGATGCTCTTATCAGATTTGTACAATCATAGGCATAATTCCCTAGCCCTCTGCAATTGTAACAAATTAGTTGTTTGTGACCCCTTCCTGGTCCCATTCCGCCTTGACCTCGTCCATGCCCTAGAAATCCAGTGCATGCCATCCATGCATTTTGATTGAGGATTCGCGTTTCGTTCTGAACTCTATAGGTAGGAGTCTGATCCATCATCAATTCATAACTTCTACAGGTGTGCTCATCATGGCCTACTAATCTGTAGAAATTACAGAACAACTACTGTGATGTCTACTTATACTTCTGTAATAGGTGGCAATTATCTGTAGCATGCTTCCATCCTATCTGACAAATCACACACCATAATGCAGGCGCTGCACTTAGTCCTACTTGTGCCTCTGGTCTTAATGCCAATGGTCCTCCTCCCACTAGGTAGTTCGCGAGGACTAGACAATGGTGCTTGCCATGTCCCTGGCCTTTGCACTTTATGCACCATACCTCCTCACACGCCTTTGGGTGAGTTTTCCTATCTTTGTTAAAAATCTACATCTCAAGACACAATTTTTTCAACTGTGCATGGATCTATTGCACTCACACATCATGATATTGTATCAGGGTCTCGTGTAGTGTAATTGTGATCTCCAAAGCTTCGGCCTGAGTGGATAGCTTATGCTGTGACAATATGGTCCTTAGATGTGGCATTAGTGACACGACAAACCATGCGTGGTGCTACCCATCTATCAAGGTCATGTCGGCTTCCCGAA
>APFE030235523.1:0-27725 GCA_000404065.3 Pinus taeda
AACGCTACAACATTGGAGACACGCTAGTAGAAATCCAACTGTCTGTATGGAACTCATTTCATGAAAAATGAGCCTAACCCTTCTAGAAGTATTGTTTGATTCTTTGATCGTGATGGCTTCTACACTAGCTTGTGTGAAATATGTAGTCCCTGCCATTCTCTTGATTGGTCAGCACACATTCCAAACCAAGTCAAATTAGTTGTTTCAATTGGGGATGAGGGGTATACTAATGCACAAGTAATATGACTATCAGATTTTCAGTTTCATCTCTGGTGTTGCTGCGCTGCTAGTAGACCTGGATAGTACCCCGACAGAGTCACACAAGAACATAAGCATCACTCCACTGCCTGTGAGCCTAGTCAGTACCCCGACAGATTTACTTGCATCACCTCTTTGCATAAGATTCCTTTCTCTTCTTTCGCCTGATTCATTTTTACAAAAAAAAATTATTTTTATTTTTTTTCATTTTTTTCATTTTTCCAAGAACTGTGCATAGGCACTTATTTATTTCATAGGTAGAAGAGGGATCCCGACTTATTGAGAGCAGAAGTGGTTGTTCCTTCATAGAGCTATGTTATATATACCTCTGACATACTTGTTAAGGTTTCCTCCCTTACCTTACTCTACTTGACTGAGTTGAAAAGGGTTAACCCAAAGGACCGAGTAGAGTAGGTGATACTAGTTAACAATGCAAGCATTTTGTTTTCACCAAGGTTCACTCCAAACACAATGTATTTTCCATCAAGGAATCATCGACTGAAGATAACAAGTTATTCATAAAGAGAGAGGAAAAAAAATAACCAACTGTTGATAGTTGTACAAGTCCTCTTAGATTTGTCCGGCTTGTCTCGAGAGCCAAACATGATTTCATGTAAGGCTAACCTATGGATATAAGCAAGGAAATAAAGAAAAAAACAAAAGTAGAAGTAAAGCGAAAGCAGACAAGTAAGCAAAGCAAGAAAGCCAAACCAAGTCAGAAAGAAAATAGACATGCAAACCAAAAATCAAAGCAAAGCAAGGAAGCAAACACTACTCCTACTCCTACGCTAAATAGTGCATGGGCCTACTCACATGAAGTGATATTTCCAATGCAACCATCGACACATTGGCTAGACCATTTTGGTGAAGGCGTGGTAAAAAAGAAAGATATTCATGTAAACCATTGAATAAGAAAGATATATTAGTGAAGACCAACACGCTTCGAGTTCTAAAACATCCATAGAAAAGGAAAGAGCGAATGCACAAAACAAGAATTATGCAGACTTACCATGGTGTTGCTACGCACTGTGTGCAGATGGTAAACATACACACTCTTTGGACTGCAACATACGAGCGAACATGAGAAAGACTAACAACTTATACTTTTCAAGCACGCTCATTGTGTAAGATTCCTCCAAGGACTGAGCGATGGGATCATGTTATTTGAGTGAAGGAAGTGAAATCTGGGTGTTGGGTTGATCTTTAATGCGAAGCAGAGAGTGATGAGGAGCCTTGGGTGTTTCAAAAATTTTATGATCGGAAGTGGAACTAACCTCAAGAAAGCAAGGGCCTAACATAACCATAAACCCAATATGAAGTGCCTTGACAACCTGTGGGTTTCCACTTCATCAATAGATAGATCATTGGAGACAAGTGGATTAGAAAGATTAACAATGAGTGAATCAACATCATGATAAAATGAAGAAGTACATAGATCATGACAACCACGATCAAAAAATTCTAAATGTTCATCGACATCCTCATGATTTGATGAATCATGTAGAGGGGTTGATGAGAAACAAGGAATTCCACCCTCTATGATTTCAAAAAATGGTACGGATTTTCAAAGGAATACGTGTCCTCTCTGCAATGTAATGACAAGTTGACATCCTATGCATCCTATGAATGATTGGAAATAGAAACATCTGAAGATGAGTTTTCATAGGGAAAATCAAAAGTGGAAGAATCACAAGGGATGTTAGGATAGAGCAGATGAAGAGTGGATGGAAGGGAGTCATCCTTCACCATAGTTTCTTCTTCAAATTCCCGCACACACTCATCATGAATGATAGCACAGGTTGGTTGCACAACAACAACTTGATCCTCGTGAACACAAGACATGGAGTCTGGAATGGGAGAACACAAGATAATACAATTTATAGGATCAATAGAACGTGAGGATGGAGGTTTGGGTAACAAGACCATATGACAACCAACAGGCTTACAAGCAAAATCTGTGTATATATCAAGAGTAGGTGGGGTAGGAGGATGTGATAGTTTAATAGATGTGTGTGCACCTTCTCCCACCTTGCACTACGTATCTAGAGTTGTTTGATGAGACGAGGATGGATAGTCACCTGTGACAACAAACTTTCTTGTCTTAGATTTAGCAGCTCTAACATGAGGTATGCTTAGAGGGGTTCGAATGATTCTAAGAATTGCAAATTTTCAGATATGTAAAGAAGATACTTAAATCTTCCATCGAGGAATTCCCAATCAATTTCATCTTTAGGAAATCGATATGAAAGATTACGAAAGCACATGTAAAATTGTTCAACAGATTCATCAAGTTCTTTCTGTAATTTTAGAATTTCTTTATTAAGTGGTTTACAGAAAAAATGATTGAAAACACGGTCTATCTCTGCGATTAAATGATGGAAAGAGTGAATAGATTTTTCAGGGAAGTTTGGCACACTAATGCGGTGGGTTCCCTCGAAGTGTGTATGCGAACAACATGCAGGTCATGTAAAATTCAAATATTTCATGCCTTTCATAGGATACTACAATGCCAACCATGTGTCTAACCAAGGCTACTTGGCCTCCACCATCAAATGTGTATTGTGACAAGAAATTCTAGTGCTCCTCAGAGATTTCAAAGTCGTTTGCATAAGACATACACTCTAGAGGAGAAATTCTGTGATTAGTCATGATAAGTATGCTGAGATTCAAAAATAGATCGTGAGGACTCAGCTTGTCATCTGGCCCTCCTTCTAGTGCCAAAAATGTTGACAGCGCTGAACCAGCCAACAGTCATAGGATCTCCCTGGTATGAAGTCTCAACTAGACCTCACACTGTTTGGTGTAGGAGTCCCATACAGTATGATGGACCAGTTGCCATTATCTTAAAGATATGCCATATCTCTTGCCTTTTAGCACATGAGAGTGGTATACTTAGTCTTCAAACAATGAGGTTCATGCCGCTGGTGAGTGCTTAGTGTAACTTGTGTCTAAGTTATTTCACTATAGAGGGATACGGTGAGAGTGAGTCTCAAGTTGAAAGGGAATAGTCCAAACTCTATTAGAGACACACAACACAACAAGATCTACATAGCTTCTGAAAGAGTAGTCCACATGGATGCGGTAGTCACAAAACATAAAGGTGAATAAATAACACGTACACCACCTAGCAAAGTAGTCCACACGATTGCGATGGTCGTTATAACAAGTTTACAAGAATGAATCCGTTGAGTGTCCAACTGAGTAGTCCACATGGACGAGAAAATGTTAACAACTGATACAACACATTTCCAACAACATATGCACTAAAACAATTGAAATAGTTCAACTATCTTAGTACAGGTTAAAGCAACATGCGTTACAAGCGTCCAAAGAATAGTCTTAGAGACGAATACAATACATGTTTGAAAATGTGTTGGCCTGTCAATAGGCTTCTGAATTAAGAAAAATTTCCAAGACACATTCGTAAACCATACATCGCTAACCCCAATCGCAAGGCATTGGAGCCACTACTTGCTTCTCAAATAAAATACTACAGAATTTCAAGGAAAAGTAAGAGGAGCCAAGGTGAAAATTACTTTGCATGTAGAAATGAGGGGTATATATAGCCAAGTGTGAAACTAACCCTTGTGACAATGCAACTTCCCTCATGATTGTTTGAGTTACATGACTCTTTGACTTACATAACTCTTTAAATTCATCAATGGGTCTCTTGGAGTTCCACGTTACATTACATTGACTACACAGATATGACCCAAACTAGTGATGTGGCCAAGGTGACTCATGACACAACTCGACATGACGTTACATGTATGCACATGTTGGGTGTGTTCTTTGTTTCACGCTGTTGTGTTGCTGAGTGATGAGTGTGCCCGTGGTGTACCATAGCTTCACCTCTACATGGCAAAGTGCATAGAGTCTTCAATGGTATTTGTATTCGCTTGATAGTTCATGCATGCGCATGTGTCTCCCTCGTTTGCTATTTGGTACGCTTCATGTGTTCGTCCAACCACAAGAAAGTCTTCTAGCATGCACTCCTTGTTCACCCCCTTCGTCATTGTGCCATGTCTCATCCGTGTACCTGTTTCTGCAATCACCCATGACAAGACGACATCAAATATATAAATCCCCTAGTCTACCATGATGCATTGCCTTTCACTTCGAGGTGCGAGTGACCGGGAGAGAGGACAAGGCTCTGAAACAACACAGAGCACATGTCATGTCGAGATGTGAGGCTCTGGGGAACTGTCAAGAAAAATTGTGCAGAGGTCATTGGGAGGCTGGGATGAGCAGTCTGGAGCAGCAATGACATTATACGAGATCTGGCTCAGCTGAGAAGTAAAACTGCACAAATTTTCCAGGGAAGGCAGTGTGGGAAACAAGGAGGCAGTCATGCAGGACATGTTTGCATAGTTTCTAAGCTGATTGGGGTGTCAGATAGCTGGTGGACAGTCCAAGGAAATTGCACAATTTTCAGGAGGAGAAGTAGGTCAGCTACCAAGGGAACTAACTAACAAAATTGAATAATTTTCAGAGACAGTGCAGCGACAGGCAGCGGGTGCTTGTCCCTCATGTATGCGCAATTACTTTAGTCAGCAGAGGTAGGCACGCTAACAAATTCTACGCAATTTTTTGGAGGAGTGAAGCCCGAGGTCACTGCCCAGTCAAATTATCTGGTTGACTAGCGGTAGGCTTGATGGGTTGGCTTGCAGGTAGCACAAATTGAGATGGCTTCTTGGGCAACTTTTGCACTATTCTAGGTGTCAGTCAGTGAGGTAGATTCTAGGATTACATAGTGCAGACTGCCTGGGAGGCATCCTTAAGCTCTGTGCAATTCTGGGCAACAATACTTGGTCATTGAGGGCTGAGACTGCGCAATGCAGCTCAGCGGAGGTCCGACTAATGGAGGGTGGTCCTGTCGACAAATCTTCGACAAAATGGTTAAGTGTGTGAATAAGTGAACTCATGTATACATGACCTTGTTAACACGCATTCAACATGACTTGATGACAAGACATATTGAACTAATGCGGGACCGTCTAATGGTGAAAGTGACATGTGTGACACTTCAGATAGACCTTCGAACGACTATGACGACACTTGCAAAACAATGCTTACAACATCGTGTGTGAGAGTGATAGATGTTTACATAGTGAACACAACTCAAACACAAACCTTCAACATCACCAGAACAAGGTCTCTAGCATGAAATAACAATCAACATGCAAAAGATGACAGTTGGTCAAACAAGAGAAAAGGAAGCAAGACATGTAGAGGAAACACAAGAAATGACCTTTTGTGTTTGCACACATGCATGTTACTGGGGACAAGATGATATGACAATGACAAGAAGTCCTACAAACTCAACTAAGAGGTGTACTTCGAAAGGTGTTCTTTACTTACCATACTTACCCTTGAGATGATCATAAATCAGATGGAGTTTGCATGCGGTCCTGATCTTTCCTATTACTTGGTCTCTTGGTCCTTCTCCTCGAATCCTTGAGAGTGATCTCAACATGTCACATTTTCTTGTAGTCACTGAGCGATGGATCAACACGATTTCAACGGGAAGTGACTACTGTTGAATGAGGCCCTAGGAGGCCCATCTACATAGTATCTGCATGCAAGACTGACAGGACAACTTAGGCAACAATGTGCAATTTTGAGGCACATGAAACTGGTGCAGGGTGGGGATCCTGGGAGGATTGTTTTGTGCATTTTTGGAGAGTAGTGTTGGATGGGGTCTCTTCAGGTTGCAAGGTTTCATCTGGCAAGGGAGTAATCTTGATGGTTGTAGAAGTAAAGTGCACAATTCCAAGAAGCTGGATGAGGCTAGGTTCATTGGGAAGTGACTAAGTGTGAGATCAGTGACATAGATGTAAACAGTGATAGGAATTGACTATGATCACACACCAACACTTAGTGATACAACATAGACCATCCAGAATGTATAAACATACTCTTCTTGGTGCAACAACCTTCATGAAAAGAGTGTGTGTAGTGAGTGTGAAACATGTCTATGTGATGATAACAACCCATATGCATACACTTTCCTTTGAAGCAAAACAATAGCCCCTTTGCACGAAAAACAAAAATCGTTATGCCCAAAGATGACACATGTTGCATAAAGATGAGAACACATACAACTCTTGAGATAAAGGAGGGGAGCTTGAAATCATCATTTTACCAACAAGCGACCACAAATGATTGATCATAGGATCCAAGGTAGGCTCTAAAATTTTCATGCGAGCCAAAATTTTGGAGGGTGGTTGTATCCGCTACAATAGAATGATAGATGGTAGACCTTCTTGTCCTTGAAGTGATTGATACTTCTTGGCTATATGCTTAAAATTTTGTAGATGTCCTTTCTTTTTTAGTGTTCTTGAGATGTCCTTTCCTTGATGTGTCACCTTAGCTCTAATACCATGCTGAAGAATCAAGGGAAATTAGGTGTAGTGCAATTATTGTTGACATGATAACAATTTGTGGAGTCCTTTTACTTTTTCTTATTATCTTAGTCTTCTTCTTCTTCTTATTAATGCATGTATGTGTACTTCATCAAATTGCTACCAAAAAACATAAGAACAAGAACAAAAGATGTTGGCTCTCTATAAGGGCCAAAACCTCTCTTCTCTTGAGAGGAAAATCCTTCAATAGATTTCTCTTATTGAAGCTTCTTATTGTTCAATGCCAAAAACTAGGCCCTTAACAAGAATATCCTCCAAGCACAAGTCAAGTCCTTCCTCCTCTCTACACTTTGTTCCCGAGCACTTTCTTCTTCTGACACTTTGTTCTCCTTCCAAATGTTGTTAGATCTTGCTGCACTTACTCTAGAAGAGATACCTTTGATGAGACCTTTTCCTTAGGATGATCCCTTCCTTCTCTTCACCAACCAACAAAATTGTATGTCTATAATGGGAGGGTTTTTATGATAGCAGAGACAATCTCCTTCTCCTCGCATGTGTGACTGTAATAGATTTTAGAAAAACCCTATTAACTTTGCTTTTCTTCCTTGTTTCTTTGTTTGAGCGATGTTGGGGGCCAAAACTACCTTATTTTGTTTATCTCTTTACCTTGTTTTCTTTCTAATTATACTTGCATACCAACTATTTTGTGCCTAAAAGCCCTATAGGTATAACCCTCGTCATGTTTCAAAATTTATTTAGTCATTTATGTTTAAGGCTGAGGAATCATCACCGATTGGTTGCTAATCTCATTAATTACATAGATTTGGAGCCACAGGGTCAAGATTCATTACCAAAGTTGGCGACACTATTATTAACATACAGTTGTTATAGTGAAACTGTCGTAAATCTCCTTTTGTCTATCTCTTGATTCAGTTGTTGTTACAACTATCATGTAATTTTAGGCAAATAACCTCCATGGTGTTTTGATGTAATTGTATAAAAGGGGATTTGTAGCTAGGAGTCGGGTTAGCGAGAAATATCTGAGTTATGTAATAGATACTTTTGATATTAATACAATTTCCAGCTTTATGATCTTCTTCGCGAATCTGTGAGTCAAGCACAACCCTGACCAGGGAGTTGGATCCACTCTCCTGATAAGGTGTTTTGCTTGTGTCTTATGTGTGTATTGTTATAGTTATGCATTTTATTTTCTCTTTACTATGAAACATATTGCTATTACAGTTGATGTCGTGAATCATTATGCTGCTACTACTTATTTATTATTTCATATTGCATGTTTAATTAATTAATCAAAATCCTGGTCAATTATCAGACTATGAATTTTCCCTTGCATATATAGTGCATGATATCCTTGAAATAACAAACGACACCAGATTGACATATTAATGTGCTAAAGGGTTGAATCATAACATTCACACTCGGACACCAACATTTTGGTGTCGTTTCTAGGGGAGGCTATCGAGGTGCAAGAATATAACTGACATTGATCTTGGAATCATCTCTCATACTAGGGAGAGAAAGGGTTTTCCACTCTGCTCCTGGTCCTGAACGTAGTCATTTTTTATTTTGTTTTGTTTCCTATCTTTTTTATTTTGCTTTTTCTCGCTCTTTTTGATTTTATAGGGCCCACTCTCTCGTCTCGGGGAGGGAAGAATTTTTCACCCTGCTCCAATCCCTTAGCTTAGAATTTTCCTGCAATTTTGTTTGTTTTGATTTTGAAGAGCCCACTCTCTCGTCCTCGGGAGGGAAAGAGTTTTCTCACCATGCTCTAGGTCCTGAGCTTTAGTTTTTTTTCGTTGGTTTATTGTTTCCTTTTTTTTGAATCATCCTCTTGCCCCGGGGAGGGAAGAATATTTTTCACCCTACTCCAGGTCCTGATCCATGTGACTTTTAATGTTTTCTTTCCAATAAATGTCTGAACAAAGGTTCGAATAAAAGGGGCAGAGGAGGACCCCAAAGGCAAGGAAGGAAGGATTTGGGGAGAAATACCTATATCCTGGAGATTATTTCAAAATCTACATTAGAAGCCTCTTCACGAGTTGCTCCTAGGGTGAAAGTTCACACAAAATCCAGGGGGCATTCTATGGAACAACCTATACAACCCCCAAAAGTGGAAATATCCCTTCCGACAACTAGAGAGGAAGTAGGAAGCAAGGCATCAGAGGGATCAGAAACACCTCCCTTAGTATCAGATAGGGAGGAAGTGGCTTGTAGAGGGTCAGAAGAAGAGTTCCACCCAAGGAGTGAAGAAGGAGACTTTAGAGGATTTTCTTCACTTCGCGATCAAGGGAGTGTTTGTAAACTTCGACAACCATCAATTTTTACACAACAAGAACCTGTTGAAATCCTAAGCGAGTATTATAAAGAATTCATGGCACCCCCAACATCTTTAATTGAATTCCCAATTGGGGATATTAGGGGTGATGCACCAATGAAGCCTATTCCGCTGACTGCATTGCCAAACTTCCATAGGATTTCCATGGAAGGTCCAAACACTTTCCTATTTGAGTTTGATATCGTTTGCAGAGGATATGACTATATCAATGATGCTCAAAAGCTGAGATTTTTTCCTGCTATATTAAAAGGGACAGCGTTGAGATGGTTTATGAGTCTAGGAGGAAAATCCATCTCTACCTGGGATGACATGAAGAATACCTTCCTGGAAAAATATCAGGATTATTGTAAATCCTGGGACATTAAAGAAGAAATCTTTAAATTAATGCAGAAGGAGGACGAAAATATGGAGGACTGTGTGGAGTGTTTTAACTACACTCTCCAGAGGTTTGGCCAAAATGACCTAGATAAGGATATCTTGAAAATTATTAATTATATTATTAATTATTATTTTTTTTTTTTTTTTTTTTAATTTTTTTTTTTTAATTTTTTTTTAATTTTTTTTTTAATTTTTTTAATTTTTTAATTTTTTTTTTTCTGGGCCCTGAAAGAAGAATCTTTGGAGTTGTTAAACATAGTAGGTAAAGGGGATATATCTAAAGAAGATTTTGACACCATCTATAAGCTTTGCATTCAATGTTCAAGGGGAGCTGCAAGGAATAGACAGGGAATTCGGACCTTCAAAGCATTAAGCAGGGGAATCACAAAAGAAAAAATTAGAAACTTATTGGATAGTTTGAAAACTGATATCCTAAGCACATTATCTTCTCAAATGGATACATTGTAGGCAAAACAGAAGCAGATGGAGTTGGAAAGAACCATGGCTATTTTCTATGCTCGGTGTAGGAAGAAACATCCACTGAAGGACTGTCCACTAGACACTAAAGAGACATGTGCTATCAATGAACAGAGTCACTCCACCGGTGCGTTGCCATCCCTTCCAGCATTAAAGGCATTATTTCAAGGGACGAATGAAGAACTAGATCAGTTGTGCTGTATGGGGTCTAAGAAACCATGGTAGCAATGGTCATTAGGCTTAAATCCAAGTACATCTCAGGATCCTTTTCAATATTATAATATGAATCCTCAGTCAACTCCTTTCTGGCCTCAATATTATCAGTATCCACCCCGACAACCATGGTACCTTCAACCTAACTCGAGTTATTCATGGTCTCAAAATTGGCATAGCCTTGCTCCCCCTACCGCTCAATTTCCTCAACCTACATAGCAGCAGCAGTTACAACTACCCTCTAATGTTCCCTCCAATAATCCTCCTCTCTGACCTCAACTTCCCATTCAAACAAACCCAAATCCAAACAATAAGGGCGCTCAACAAGCGGACACCCTCAACTTTCCTTTGTATAGCATTTCTACCGCAGGATTTAATAAGATGAATTTGTGATCTGGCCAGGTAGTAAATGCTCCAACATTGCTCGTTATTATTGAACATCTTGATGATGAAAATCCAAAATCTCAAGCAATTAGGGGTGAGATAACCCAATAGTATGTGAAACATTTTCCTTCTCATTTGGTTGTTACTTAGGCTTCTCAAATTGATCCTCCTTATCCAGAACAATTAGCCTTGAGTAAACAGGTCCCTCAGGTAGAACTTGATCTTTTAAGAGAATTTCATCATTTGTTTGTAAAAATCCCCTTGCTTCAAGCTATGAAAGATGTACCTATTTATGTTAAAACTATCAGAGAATATTGTTCCAAGAGATATGGGAATAAAATAAAGGAACCACTTACAATTCATGTTATGGGGAGATTATCTGACATTATGCTGGGAAAAGCTATGCCTGTAAAATATGGGGATCCTGGGAACCTGATTCTAACAGTCCAGATTAATGGGGTAGATATTCCAAATGTACTGGTATATTTGGGTGTGGAAATTAATGTAATTACTTCTGAAACCATGCTTACACTGGGATTGCATGGTCTCAAGCTAACCCCTATAGTCTTGGAGCTAGCTGAGAGATCTACAATTAGATCAATATGGAAGCTGGAGGGCATAACGATCTCAGTGGATTCTTGGCACTCTCTCGTTGATATCCTAGTCCTGCAAATGTAGTCCCCAGTTGGTGGTCACCCCCTAATTTTAGGATAGCCTTGGCTTGCAACCGCTGATGCCTATATTGGGTGTCGGTTAGGAAATATGATAATTTCTAACAGGGAAAATATGAAAAATCTTATTCTCTATCCCTCTGCAGAACCAAGTTCACAGAGAAAGCCAAAACACAACTCTCTGTCTTTGGATAGGATCGAAATTGAACTCCAACTAGTCCTTCCCATGGGGCAAGCCCTCTGCTTTAAGAAAGAGACAGAGGATGACATTACCAACACTTTTGTTAGCAGCCCTCATGCTGTTCTGGATATAACTCGACAATTTTTGGAGTCTGTCATGAGTTGTGAAACGCAGGAAACTATCGGATCAGAAATCGGAAATGAAAATAATCATGTAACAACATTCTCTAACAATATACCAATGGAGATCGAGACAGGGAAGAAACTGAATATCAACTCGAATCTTTCACCAGCCCAGACTAAACAGCTCCTGAAGATCCTTCGGGAATAGAAAGAAGATTTCGCTTGGGATTATAGTGATATGAAAGGTATCCTTGCCAATTTGTGTACTCATCATATTTATATTAAAGAATTTTGTCAACCTGTGAGACAGCCTCAAATAAGAATGAACCCTGCCTTGAAAAACATTGTCAAAGAAGAGCTTCAAAAGTTATTGGATGCAGGATTCATTTACCCAATCCCGGATAGTCAATGGGTATCCCCATTGGTCATCATTCCTAAAAAGAATGGTAAAGGGAAGATTTGTGTAGACTATTGGGAGCTGAATAAAGCAACCTTGAAAGATCATTTCCCTCTACCATTTATTGACCAAGTCCTTGATACCTTGGTCGGGAAATTTCTTTTCTCTTTCCTGGACAGGTTTAGCGGGTATAACCAAATCCAAATAGCTCCTGAGGATAAAAAAAAAACCACCTTTACATGCCCTTGGGGAACATTTGCTTATTGAGTCCTTCCATTTGGTCTTTGCAATGCGCCTGCTACCTTTCAGAGGGAAATACTGGGGATTTTTTCAGATTTAATCGATGATAGTGTTGAAATCTATATTGTGATTTCATGGCATACAGAGGTTCATTTGAAGAAGGGTTGGAAAACTTGGAGAAAGTTCTTAAAAGGTGTAAACAAATGCATGTTTCTCTAAGCACAACAAAATGTCACATGATGAGAGAAGAGGGAGTAGTGCTGGGACAATTGCTTTCGGTTGCTGGAATACAAGTTGATCTTGCCAAGGTAAAGGTAATTATGCATTTTCCTGTACCCAAGAAATTGAATTAGGTATGCAGTTTCATTAGTTGCGCTGGTTACTATAGGCATTTTATAGGAAAAAATCCAAGATAGCATTCCCACTTTTTCAACTATTAACTAAGGATGCAAATTTTTTATGGACAAATGATTATGGAGTAGCTTTTGAGAAAATCACAGAACTGATCTACCAAGATTTGATCTTGCGTGGTCCTAACTGGGAACTTCCATTTCATATCCATACAGATGCCTCTCAAACAACTATAGGGGTGGTGTTGGGACAACAAGAAGATAAGAAGTCGTACGCAATCTATTATTTCAACAAGAATTTAACATCTGCTCAGCTAAACTATACGGTAATGGAGAATCAGTTCATGGTTGTTATCTATTATGTTAATAAATTTCGACATTACATTACTGGATATCCTACTTTTGTACACATTGATCACACAACAATCAGGTATTTGATGAATAAACCTATAACTCCTATGCATATAACAAGGTGGTTGTTATTACTTCAAGAATTTGATATCACCATTCTAGATAAACCAGGAAAAGATAATGTAGTTGTTGATTTTCTATCTAGATTAAATGTTGATAATGAAGGAGAACCTGTAGAAGATAGCTTTCCGGATGAACATCTGTTTTCAATTTATACCAATAGTCCTTGGTATGTAGACATTGCTAACTATTTGGCTATAGGAAAAGTACCGCAACATTTATCTTACAGGTAATAATGAAGGATCATTCATAATAGTTCCCGATACTCATGGATAATGGGATACCTCTTTTATACAAGGGGTTGTCAATAGATCCGTCATTGTGTAGCAGAAAGTGACATCTATGAGATCCTAAGAGTTGCTCATGATGGCCCTTGTGGAGGGAATTTTGCGGATAAACGAACCAACCACAAGGTGTTACAAATGGGGTATTATTGGCCCTCTATCTTCAGCGATGCATGAAACTATGTTCGAAGATGTGATAGCTGCCAATGGATGGGTCAGCCTGGTTGCTTTGATGAAATGCCATTATAGCCAAAAGTAGTTCTTAAGCCTTTCGAGAGATGGGATATTGATTTTGTAGGTCCATTTAACCCACCTTCACATCAGATAGTCCACATCTTAGTCTACAAAGATTATTTAATAAAGTGGGTAGAAGCCAAGGCTGTAGCGAAAGTAACAGAGCATGTTGTCTTGGACTTTTTGTTCGAACAAATTTTTTCCAGATATGGTGCTCCTAGAGAGATAGTTTCAGATGGAGGAGCGTAGTTCACGTCACACATGATAGCAAAGTTTATGGAGAAATATGGGATCAAGCATAAGATAACAACCCCATATCATCCTCAAGTGAACAGTCAATTGGAGAGCACAAACAAAGTATTAGAACAACATGGCAGAACACAACAGGGTTTTCACCATTTGATCTTGTCTATGGAAAATCCCCATTGTTCCCATTGGAATTTGAAATCGGTACGCTCATAATAGGTCTGGAAGTAGGATTGGACCTCTCAGAAGCTCAAAAACACCGGCTGGAACAACTAAATGAGCTTGATGAAATTTGTTTAATGGCTATCTAGAGGACTACTTCCATACAACAACAGAGAGAAAAATGGCATGGTAAATTTATTAAAAATAAGGTGTTTCATAAAGGGGATTGGGCATTACTGTATGATTCCTATTTTAAGGATTTTAAAGGAAAGCTTCGCTCGTGATGGTTGGGACCATATGAGGTTGATGCAGTATTTGACAATGGAACCGTTAGATGTGTCACAATCAATGATTCACATGTTTCTTTTATTGTAAATGGACATCGACTTAGACTCTACCACCACCTAGCGTCCAGAGAAGCCTTCATCAAACATCTCTTTGAAAAATCTAGACTAAAGGTTGTTGGTGCAGAAGATACCTCCTCTACATCCTCTAATAATATATATATAATATATATATAATTCTATATATATATAGATATATATATATCTATATAATATAATATATAATATATATATATATATATATATTATATATATATATATATATATATAATATATATAATATATATTATATATATATATATATATAGATGTTGTTACTACTCGTTGTTTTTTTGCAAGTACTTCCATAAGTGCATGAAGGATTTTCTAATTTATGCTATCGAGGAGAAACAAATTTCTAAGCATACGGTGTTATTACTCCTTCGGTGTTGTTACTCCTGATGTTGTCACTCTTCACGTGCTGTTACACTGGTAAGAAAAACCTTCTAAGTACCTGATGCTGTGAATCCTCCAATGCCATTATACCATGCATGTTGTGACTCTGCCACGTAAGGAGCAGGTATGATCCTAATTAGACTTGGCATAATGATTAATAATTATGTGACATGACTTGGGAATGACCGCAGATAGTCATTTCTTAACGAGGTGGGGTACAACCATGATGGCATATAGAAAACAGTTAAATTTTCATAATGATCCATTCCATTGTTTATGAAAAACCATGCTAGTACGTATAACCCATAATGACGCCATTACATTTCTCATGATTAATCAATAACCATATGGATTTGAAACATCATGCGAATATAACAACCCTATTAACTTCGCTTTTCTTCCTTGTTTCTTCGCTTGAGTGGGAGGCCCTTTAGGCCTATGTTTCTAGTCCAAATGATAAAGGAGGAGTAACAACATCGGGAGTAACAACCCTATTAACTTCACTTTTCTTCCTTGTTTCTTTGCTTGAATGGGAGGCCCTTAAGGCCTATGTTTCTAGCCCAAATGATTAATTTTACGTGATTGTGATAGAGGGTTGCTATGACAACAGGGAGACCCTCTCCTTCTTCGCACGTGTGACTACCTTTAGCACTAGAACAAACTTCCAAGGCTCGGTATTTTCTTCCTCCTCCTTCGCTGCACTAGAGGCTCCTTTCCTTCGCTCTTTTTCACCCTTTTCTTGTCCCTTCACTTTGTTGATTTTAGAGGTGATTGTGTTATCTTTTGAGGGAGTGATAACCTCTATATATAGAGGTTTGTCCCTCATTTAGGCCGACTTGAAGACTGCAAGCTGACTTGACATATATAATTCAGATTACTTCTTTGGTGGTGTCATTGCATGGAGGAGATTTGTTAACTTTGCTTGAAGGTATTATTTTGAATCTATTACATAAATATATAGGATGTAACATGCCCTTAAGGTCTTCCATAATTTATTTTTACTGTTTGACTCACCTATAACACTTTAACGTGTACTAGACCTATTTCAATGACAAAGAAACTCATTGACATATATTATAAAAATAATATCTATTTTCTTGAATAAATACAAATATCAAAAATACATTTATGAAGATTGAACCTAGTTACCTTTCCTTCAACACCTTAAGAATATGTATAAATAACAGGTAATATGGGTAGTATGATGTGATTTCATGTCTCACCTACATCAACAAATAAAATATACAAAACTTTGTAGTTTCCGACAATTAGTTTATAAAATGCAAATTTGAAAATGAATTTATAGGATTATTATAGGGTGTTTTTACAAAATGTTTTCTCATTGAAAATGTTGCCATGTGGATATTCAAACAGTACAAATGGATTTTATTGAATTTGATAATGATCCCCTGATTATTTCCACAAGTTAGTTGATGTTGTGAGTGCTTAAGCAAGAAAAGGGAATGCATGATGGAAACATATTCAAAGCATAAGCATGAGACGTCACAATGAAATTTGAGTTAGATAAAGGATCTCATTTTGGAGTAGGAAAAAAAGCAAAAGGTAAAGTTTTCCCACACAAGGATCAACACTTACCAAACTTGTGGTTATTACACAAGAACCAACAATAAGAAGCTCAATTGCAACTTGCTCAATTTTCAGAGGAAGAAGACCTAGTCATACAAGTTCAAAAAAATCAGTTGCATGGAGATAGAGGGTTACACAAGGACATGCAACATATTTAGTTGGGTTGAGAATTTCCATCTTTTCACATATTTAACCATCTTTTCATGACCTTTTTGTTGACGTTCAATCATTTCTTAGTTTTTCCATAACCTTGTTTTACTCCATAACCTCGTTTTACTCCATTTTTATGCTTACATGTGGTATTAGGCTCAATATTTTTGAATGCATTTATTTTAGTATTTTAAGTGAATTTATAATTAAATATTAGAAAATTAATATGCTTTCACTTATCTTTGGAAGTTGTCCTAGTTTGGTGATGGTTATAGGTACATCTAAAATTCCAAACAATACAATTTTTTATTATTTAGATCCAAATTCAAATTTCCATTTCAGCCATTGAAGAATTGACGAGGATTTGGGATGATCATTCAAATATCTTGGATATGGAAAGAATCTTGGAGCCTTGGTTAAGATTTATTATCAATTATCATAGAGATTTTTGAAGATAATGTTGACTTTCTAATTATTGGCATGTGGTTGTAACCACATGATAAACTTGTGGATCTATGAGAGATTTTTGGATCTAAATTTAGTATTGGTTATATTAGATTTTGTATAAATAAGAGTGCCTTTTCTATTACAAAAGAGGGGACACTTGGAGTATATGTCCAACTTATAATGTGATATATATATATATATATATATATATATATATATATATATATATTTCTCTCCATACAAATTGTCATTCTCCAATTTTATAAATAGTATTTTTATTTAGTTTATTATGTCATAGAGTAGGTTTCTACCTTGTCCTTGGGAGATTGAGCTAACTTCAAATAGATTAGGGAGGTCTTTTACTTCATATTACATGTCTTTCTTTAATTCTGTATTCTAATTTAATGAGTATTTTGCTTTGGCAACTTAAATTAGATTTCTTTTATTAATGCTTGCCAACAACAAGAGTTATGATTGATGAGAGGTTCCTAATTCATGTACGACCGGCTTTCAATGCATAATTAATGCGAAAGGTGGTTGAGCTAGCTTTGAGTCTATGCAAGTGTGTTACCTTTTTCAATTCATAGTTTAATTCTTATTCCTAAATGTAAACAAATGGTCCATACTAATATAAAGTAGTGATGGTATTCTTTTTCAAACAAGCATAAACACTTTTTTTTTTCACTTAATAACATTAGATTCTTTTCTTTATGTCAATGATAGTGATGGTATTCTTTTTCAAACAAGCATAAACAAGTGTTTTTTGTCACTTAATAACATTAGATTCTTTTCTTTATGTCAATGATAGTGATGGTATTCTTTTTCAAACAAGCATAAACAAGTGTTTTTTGTCACTTAATAACATTAGATTCTTTTCTTTATGCCAATGATAGTGATGGTATTCTTTTTCAAACAAGCATAAACAAGTGTTTTTTGTCACTTAATAACATTAGATTCTTTTCTTTATGTCAATGATTGAAATATTGATGTTATAATATTTAATTATGGTTCCTAAATATAAATAAATGGTCTATACTTTATATTTGAAATTTTGTGTATATTATTTTCAAATATCCTTTTACATAATAGTAATAATAAAAAACAAAAATAAAAATTCAAAACTATATAATAATACAATTTAGTCTAAGTATAAAAATTCTTTAAAACATTTAATAATGATTTTTTTTCCTAAACTTTTTCCCCATTTACCTGATATCTACCATTTGTATAAATATACATTTTCATCTTCACTAAGATGTAATGGCATGATGATAATAAAAGTTCTCCTTTGATTTCACTAAAATGTAATGAAAATGACAAAATAATAATAAAGCATATATTCATGTGATATGTGCAATTTGTATAGATATATTTTTTTGGAAATGAGATATTTTCAATATTTTATTATTTTATTATATATAACAAATAATAATAAAAATATTTTTACTAATTTAATTATTAAAATTTGTAATTATATTTTCTTTTAAATTTATTTAGAAAATATACCTATATTAGAATTGTTTTTTTCATAATAAGCTTTTGGAACTTGATACTCACCACTATTGAGTTTTTTCGTTGTTTTAGTGAAGAATGAACCATATTAATTAATTCAAAAGTCGACTAAAACTTATTGATGTGATTAATTTTCAAAAACAAAATAAAACTTGAAATCAAATAAAATATACATATTTCAACCATAAAAAAAATTAATTATAATAAAATATTTTAATAATATATTATTAAAACATGTATAATTTTTATTATTATTTAATATAAAGTAATGGAGTTGTCTATAATGCGACTTTTTGAACCGGCTGAAGAAATTGAGGTTAAATCTTGATTTGGTGCAGTTAAAATGGTTTTTTAACTGCATATGTGGATTCAGCACCCTGGAAAACCCTTGAGAGGCTTTGATTGTGCAGAAACTAGTTATCAAACTTGTGATTCCAATAAATTGCTGCCGGATTTTGACCGGAAAAACCCACCGAAAAAACTTTCAAAAAATCACATTATAAACAACTGCTAAAGTAATAAATATGGAACACTAGACTTTTAGAAATTTGACATTTACCAAACCTATAGTAAATCTGGAATCAAAATGAGAATTGCATTGAAACATGTGATAGATCCAATATAAGATTAACAGCTCTTAGAGTGGATAAAAGCTCATAATATATTTTAACAGCTCCCCTGCCCTAAGAGTGGGTATTTTGGTCTCGTGCGCCGACTAAACAACGCAGGTTGGATGTTCAGCTAATTAAGCAATCCCTTCGTCTTCAAGTATTCCACAGCGTCATCATAGATTTCATCCATGCCAAACTTGAAGGAGAAACCGCTTTCCACCAGTTTCTTCGAAGAAATGTTCACTTTGGGGGTTTCTGGCACATCCTCAAACCTGGACGTATATACACAAAAACTGATTTAGTTTGATATATATATATAATATTGTTATTATTATTTAATATAAAAACAAAATACAGAAAAATATAGTAATACTCACTTGGTTGGGACATTGTACTGGGGATATCGTTTAGACAAATATTGTGCGAGCTGTGGGACGGAGGTGTTGATAGGGGAGCAGATGTAACGGCCCTGTGCAGCGGTGTTCTCCATCAAGAAAATCTGGGCACTGCAGACGTCGTCCACGTGTACCAAGGATATGGAGCCCGATAGTAACTGCATCCCTATCAGACCCGGCAACATGTGTGGATTCCCCGTGAGGAGGCAGAGCGCCAGCTCCACGCTGGAGGGCACACTTGGGGTAATGGAAGACCCGACGTTCAGCACGGGGATGATGGTGACCACATCTAGTCCGTACGCTTTGGCGTATTGCAGCGCTGCTTGCTCCGCGAGCGTCTTGGAAACCAGGTATGACTGCAGCAAAGAAAATTCAGAATTTCGATCGGAAACAATTACGTTTGTTATTATGCTTTCGAAATTTATGAAAACTAAATTATGATAAATAAATAAATTACCCAGCCAGGAGGCTTTACTGTCCGGAGGAAATGGACGTCCGTCCAGCATGATTCGTCGATGTATTGATTCTGCTCAGTGGAGTCGTTAACGGAGGTCGTGGCCGCAGACGATGTGACCACCACGCGCTTTACAGTTTTGGCCTTCGTGCACGCCCTCAGAACATTCAGTGTTCCGTCAATGGCCGGCTTGATCATGTCATTCTGCCCAGGGGAAAAAAATGTAGAGTGTCAAGTTACGTCCCTTCAACAATTTAGTGCCCTGAATTTTAAAATGTGAACGGAAAATGTTCAAATTGCATTACCTCGGGATCTTTGGGTGCGAATTCGGTCGGAGTAGCCACATGAAAAACGCCGTCGCAGCCGGCGACGGCGGCGTCGAAACTGCCGTCTTCCAACAGCTCCGCTCGGAAGAGCTTCAGCCTTTCCGCAGCGCCCGGAATGTCCAGGAGATGGCGCACCTTCGCCTCCGCTTCTGTGCGTTCACCAACCATATACTTAAATATACTAAAGCAAAGCAAAAAGCTTTTTGAACCATATACTTGTTAAATATACTAAAGCAAAGCAAAGAACTTTGAGTAAGAAGAGGAGGAGATTCGAACCTGGGTCGCGCACTGTAGCGTGAACGTTGTAGCCCTTGTCGAGCAAGCGCTTGACGAGCCAGGAGGCCATGAAACCTGCCCCTCCCGTCACGCAGACGGTTGTGGGCTTGTACGCATTTCCAATGCCATTGCCGTTCATGATTGTTGCGGCCATTTTCACAAACGGTCGTTGGCTACTACCTTGGAGGCTGTTCGCTGAATGTTTAAAATCGTGAGCAGAATTCCTTTGTATATACTGGGACTTGGTCCTCAGTGAACAGAAAAAAGAAGGTGAGCACGTGAGGGTAGAAAGGCAGACGTGCAGCTATAAGCAAGCCAAAGAGGGTTAGATATGAAGTTCGGGTGGGCGAGAATATCGTACGCAATTCCAAATGGACTGTTTCAGGCTGCTCTTTTCTGTTTTGGTAGCTAGATCTCACGTGAATTTCAACTACGGTGTCGGTATTCAGAAACCAAAGTCAAATTTGGTAAGATTTCAGTCAAACAGGTAACCAGTGATTTAATGTCTTATGGCAGGGCAGATTGGTAAGCTTTTGTAATTAATTTATTTCTATTTTGTTAGTAAAATTTATTTCTATTTTTGTATAGTTATGTGTGGTTTGACAGTAGGTTCTCTTGGGCGAAGCCCAGGAGACCGAGGTTCAAATCTCACGGAGTACAGTGACCTGTTATGGTGGCGGCTAGAGGGGTGGACTCCCCAAACCGTCTGAGTCTGCTCTTGCTAAAATCATAGGATATTAGTATAAATATGAGGTTTGATCCTGGGTCTCTCCTAGATTAGGCTTGATAGTTACCCATTCACCATGTGGTTAAAAAATATATATATAATTTCATTTTTGACAAATTTTGTATGTTCCTACAAAATAATAAAATATAATATATTATAATAAAGTTTATCAATTTGTTATTTTATTATAAATGATTGAGTAATTTTAAATTGAATTAATATAAATAGATATTTTAATTTCATGAAAATAATATATTCAATTTTTTAATCTGTAATAATAAAATTTGAATAATATATTGAATTTTTTTAATTTGTAATAATAAAATTTATTATTAATGGTTATTAGTCATTATAAATTGATTAGAAAAATTATATCTTACAAAATAATTTGTTTGATAGAAATGAATTAGATAAAAGTAGTTCAATTGACAAGTTTCATGAAAATAAAAATTACTTATTAAAAGATTTTAAATTTTTCTCATTTATCTAGATTAGTAATTAATTCTTCTAATCATTGTATATATAAACTCTGTTATTTATTTAAATCACTAATTAATTTCTCTAATCACTATATATACACACTCCATCACCATCTATTTTAACCTATTAGAAAATATAAAATAATTTATTTATAACAAATATAATGTAAGTTATTAAATAGTTTTTCATAATGTATAAAGAGTAAAATAAACCAGATAAATTATAAAATAATTTGTTTGTAATGTACCAGAAGTAATATAAATGGATAAGAATAACATAATATTAAATATCCACCTCTAAAACTAAATTACTATATCCATATTGGTCATGTAATATTAAATATCCACCTCTAAAACTAAACTACTATATCCATTATATTAGTACATCTATTTTTAGAATTGAAAAGCTATATCCATTTACACTAAACTACTATATCCATTATATTAGTACATTTATTTTTAGAATTGGAATGATATATCCATTTACATTAAACTTCTATATCCATTATATTAGTAAATTTATTTTTATTTTTTGAATTGAAATGCTATATCCATTTAGTACATATAATATTAAATATCTACCTTGAAAACTAAAATTCTATATCCATTTACATTTGTATTAGTCATATAATATTAAAAATTATGTAACTAGCGCAATCAATGTGGTTAATAAACACCTATCATCATATCTGAATTATCAATAATATTAATATAAGAAATATAAAAACCATAGTAATAATAATTGATATTATATTATTACTATTATATTAATTGACATTATATTATTAGTATTATATTAAAAATAACAATAATAATAAATAAAGATAATAAAGATAATAAAATTAATAATTACTTAATAAATAACAATGAAGTAATTATTGAAATAAATATTTAATAAAAACGAAACAATAATTTAAAATTAAAGTTATGTTTATATACTGTAATTATGATCCCTTGCATTAATAAACCAAGGCATTAATACAAAAAAACAAGGGGAAAGTCTTAAACAAATTTTGATGCAAAATTTAACTCTAAACACTCCAGCACACAAATATCAATCGCTAGCCTCTTCCAAAGCACACCTAGACCAATGACAAAAGCAACACCAATTCAAATCAACAGGATAATTATCAGAATACTTCACGCTTTCCAAACAGTCCCTTCTCGTTTTCCTTCCATATTCTCTCTTGTGCAAAGTATTCCACATCTGATTTCATTTTATGAAGGACATGAATATGTTCATTGACAAAAATAGGATGGAAGCCATGTTTTCTATCAAGCCTATTCCGAATATACGCAACAAAATTTATTACTTTTCTAATAGATTTTATCGCTGAGATGTAATAGATGCCATCATTGTTCTCCATATCTGCATTCGAATGAAAGAAATACACATTTAAAATTAGTCTCTCTCTCTCTCTCTCTCTCTCTCTCTCTCTCTCTCTCGTATATATATATATATATTATAATATATATAAATAATACAAAAATCCATAAGAAAAATTAACACATACATATACAGTTAAAAATCCATAAGAGAAATTAATTAGACATAAAAACCTGAAGGATTGAAAATGAAAACAAGGTGAAAATAAAACAAAAATAACTACAATCTAATCGATGAATCAACAAGATCAGCACAAAAAAATACTCACCGATACAATTTCTTCTAATTGTTTACAAATCAACAAATCTATTAAAATCATCAACCAACAGAACAAATAACTCATCAATGTGCATATAAATAATTGTCAGAAACAACAACAATTACAAAAAAGTATTCATCAACAGTAAATTGAATTCAAGATAAATACCCCAAAAATGATATCGACTTCAGTCGTTCCTCCTCTTTCTTTCTAAGTGTAACATATGCATCGTCTTTCATTTTTGCATAACATTGAAAAGAAAAAGGCGGCGAAATCCACAAACCATCTATTGATTTCACTCTTGATATAGTTGTAAATGTCAAACCCTGCCTCTCTTTGTCTCCAATATCTACAGTGGCTCATTGTAAAGTCATCCCCTGTGATTTGTTTATTGTCAACGCCCATGCCATTTTCAAAGGCATCTATCTCAGATTCCCCCTAACAATAGAAGCAATGGGTACAAAAAATTGGACAATCCCTATCAAATGGAACACCACAATACTTTTCAAACATAACTGTAGTGAATTCTAGACGCTGTGGTGACTTTGAATCAGGCGTAAAAAATTTATTTTCAATATATCCAAGTGCACCATTAACCAGGCTAACTTCAACCCCCAAATTACACATTAACATAACACGCTCTCCATGACATAGAATTACTTCACACTCCAACACATCATCGTCACTATCACCTATTTATGTTCTTCTACTGCATTCTGCAACACATCTCGCAATAGGAAAATTTAACGATTTAAGCATTTTTTGATTATGCAAATTGACGAGATTATTCGTCACAAATAAGTGAATAGAAGAATCAAACCAAGTCATTTCCCATCAATCCAAACAACTATCAACACATGTCATAAGAAGATCCCAATCAGTAAGAAAAATACCTACATTTGTAATATTGGTTAAAAAATTGTGAAAAGGCGCTTGTCTCGGATCATTTCCTTGTTGTCTATAAATTTTGTCCAGAGTCACAACAATGTTGAAGCTTTCCCACAAAACGTTCTCGTTTGTTCTACCTACATACAAGGGTTTATCCCTAAAAGGAGGCAGTTGGCCGAGGTCACCCACAAGAATCATGGACCTACCACCTAAAGGACAATCATTATTTTCAAGAAAGGCTTCTCGCAAATAAGAATCTATTTGTATGAGTAGCCTTGGACCTATAAAGTTGATATCATCAATCAATATATATCAAATGTGCCTCATTTTTTCTTGAAACACTGCCAAAGCCTACCTAGACAGTGGCTTCATATCTTTTATAGAAATTTTTAAAGCAGAATGTATTGTTTTGTCACATATGTTAGAACAACAATACCAGTTGGAGCAAGCAATAACAAAGGACTTTTACCATCCGTTATTGGACTATAAATAGCATGATAAATACAGTCAATGAGAT
This sequence comes from Pinus taeda, assembly GCA_000404065.3. NCBI lineage: Eukaryota > Viridiplantae > Streptophyta > Pinopsida > Pinales > Pinaceae > Pinus > Pinus taeda. Next base: position 24,584 of record APFE030235523.1, read on the forward strand.
AAGACTTCCAAGTTCCAGCAGTACCTTGAATATTCATTTTCAAAGCACCATCATTTCCACCATTAACAAAGTGTCGAAAACATTTCGAAAGTGGCTAGTTGTTTTTCTGATAGAGAGGAAGTTGAAAAATATGTGTCCCTTACCAAGCCGTGATTGAAAACACCTGCAGACTGCGCATATTTTACAATGTTGATCCCTTGTTCTAAAAAATCATTTGAGGCCATCATTTCCAGCCAATTATAATCAATATCAAAGTCCCTTATACCAATATTATCAAGGTATGAAATGTTTACATAGCTTGGAGGAACTAACCTTGAAACAACCTGCCACTCTTCTAAATTTTGATCAACATTTTCTTCATGTATAAGTGTCTCAACATCCTCTTCATTACCTTTGTTTGGCAAAGGGCCTCAGTTAACATGCCATGCCTCATACCCGCTCCTAGTAGCAATTTTGGTCAATATTTCATGATAACTTTCTAATTTTCTCTCTACCTTTGAAGCATATTTGTAATATACTTCAAAACTTGATGTCACGAAACAACTGGCTGGCATTCAAAATTTTCTCGCCGCATTGTAAAAACATCAACATTGTGAACATTTAAATGATCATTGTTTCATGTTGGTTCATACTTTTTTTCCCTTTTTCATCTATGTTCAATGTTGACTCTGCACAAACCTCCCATGGAGCATCATAGCAACATGAAATCAGAGACCCTTTTTTACATAAACAAGAATCAACGTTGCATTTTGTATGCCTTTGGACATGGTTCACTAAATTCTCATAATCTCCTTTGGGTTTTGCAAGAAATTTTTTTCTCATTATTTAAAAGACATGGATCATCATTTATAGTTTGAGGGATCATGATATTTCGATGATGTCTCTCACACGGATCCCAGGCTGTAATATATTTGTCAAAGTAACACTTTGTTGCATTGATAGTAGTGGCATTGGACCAATCCAAGTATTCCATATCATGTGCTTCAAGCAACCACAAGAATCCATGGATGTGAGCCAAACCTTTATGCTGCCACTCATACCTAAACAAATTCAATACATGCAGTTAACATATATTAACCAAGCATAAGAACATACATTTTGCTTCAAATCATTAAAAAATCAGTCAAAAAGGAATGACAACAAACCTATACCAAAAGTCTTTAGCACTAACATATCTCTTCATAACTATGTCACGGAAGATATTGAATCTTTGGTGCATGTACATAACAACTATATGCAGGTATTGAATAACATTTTGAATTTTTTTGGCATGCTCACTTTGTTGATGACAATGTCTATTTGAAGGCATAACGCTATGCAAATCAAGCCACTTTGTGTGAGTTGCACTCAATGTAAAAAAAAAAGTAGGGAAACCCAACTTGTTGATCATGTTAGTGAGTTTAGAATGACACTTTGTCTAATAAGCCCTCGTACCCCTAAGATAATATCCAAAATGCATTAATTTCTTAACCAACTCATTGTTTGGTAAATCATAAAGTTGTTGGTGCAAATCCTGAATAGTTGTAGGCACATTTGGTTCCCTAACTATGATGACGCATAATCATATTCAACAAGAAATATTGAAACTGAGGATGGATTCGAAACCTTTGATCATAAAATTTGAATAGATGCAAACCATATTCATGCATCTCAACGTTGAAAATACGAGAATGCAACCAATCAACATCACCTATAGGGAATAAAGTGGAGAATGCCATGTCTAGCAACACTTTAGTGTTATATTCATTAATGAGAGATGTACTAATATCTGGCCAATCTATTGGTTCGATTGATGTGTTATTTACATTCTCAATAAATCTTCTTATTTGATCAACTTCCCTGGATTCATTAGGCAAGCGAGAAAGAAAGGATGATGGGTGATAGTGCAAAGAATTATCCCCATCTGTTTCAATCTCTGCATCCATATACTAGCTATTTCATCAACATCACTATCAACATATTTTAACTTTCTAGAAACATCAGTAGGTCTTTACGGGAGAGTAACAGCTGATCCATGTCAATTTCAACATCCATGTAGTAAGTGTCCATTTCAATTTTATAAAGCAATGCATCCATGACATGTTGTCTCTTGACATGGCATTCATAGTATTAAGATTGAACACCTTGCCTTCTCATAATAAAAAAAACTATTCGTTCAACACATCATGGAAGCTTCTTCGCAATCGAACCTACATCTTGTGGAAAAATTATTGTGTGGCCACTATATTTATATTGAACACCACGAGCATGCGTCACTTGCAATATTGGATTTACTCGCACTATTAGCATCTCTTCAACTTGTGTCAAAACTCTTAGAACTGTAGGTTGTTCACCTAGATCCATGTTGTTAAAGTGAGAAAACTGATGAACAACTTTCTCGCACTTACATCTTTTACAAATGGGCCCTTCATGCCATATGAAAACTTGGATACTAGGATAACATCCATCGCACACATGGCACATATGCACAGATGAAAACATGTCAACCCTCAACTTAAAGTTTTTATGGACGTCAACCATGTCTTCGCTAAAATGATAGTGACCGCTTTCATTTTCTCTACGAAATATCATTCTAGGATAGAAATGATGTGAAAAAACTCGTCTAATTGGAGTACTAGTTGCATCATTTCTTTCCATAAAATAATGGCAATTCATTCTTCTACATTCATTAGACCTAAGCAAATTTTGCTTACAAGAAGCAAAATAATGTTGTGAGAATGAAATATCTACAAAACAACTTAAATTTTTTAATCGAACAAAAAGAATGTATGTTTTCTTGATTGTTGCATTGTCCATGTGTAACTCGAGGAACTGATATTTCTTGTGTTGGTTGCAAATTTATTTGTCAACCATTATCCACTTAAGTAGTGTTCTACAAAAAAACATCAAAAAAGATATGCATAAAACAATATAAAATTTAACATTGACAAGAACAAAACCTTTCAAAATAAATTTACATTAACCACCTGTGTTTTTCCAAGAGGAAAATTTTCCTCGCATTCTCTAGCTTCAAAAATATTCTCCCTAGAGCTACGTCAACAAATACTGGTTCCAACATTTCAACCAGACCAACCCAAATTATCAACCATTATAGCAAGCACATTACTATCAGCAAAAAAAACATATGCAGCAACTCGTCCAA
>APFE030235528.1:0-32384 GCA_000404065.3 Pinus taeda
TACTCGAAGGGGTACCCACAGGGGTTACAAGGGAGTCCAACAGACGTGACCACCTCTTGTATTTCCTGCATGCATGCCTCCCCAAATCCGCAAGTTTATGCGCTCAATGATAGATCCCGTGGTTTAAAGACGCCGGAACATGTCTCTAGCCAAAAAAAAAATTCGCTAAAATTTGGAGATCCCACCGAGCCCTGGAAAGTGCTCTGATACCACTTGTTATGCTTCTTAACCTGCAAAGAAATACCGAACCGAGAATATGCGAGAAATAATACCGAGAACACAGAAGATGCGAAGAAAATATACCCAGAACACAGAATAGCAATGATTTTATTACTCAGAGAGAAATGTTCACAGGCCTCTTCGAGGGGGCAACCTCCAATAGAGCAGAGCTCGATTACAAAAAAAGACACGATACTCCTCGCAGGGAGTCTCTATCCTTTATATATGACTCATACATGCAATACCACGGGTCAATACCGTGGGTTTTATTAATACCATCTATCTAATACTACCGCCCATTTACCCTTTATTTAATACTACCGCCCATCTGCAACTAACTGTGGTCCCTTCATTAATTGCGGGTTAACCACTTACAAATATTAATATGGGCTTTATTGACTCTTGACTATGATGTGATCCCATGACATGAATAAGGGGGTTAGGGTGGGACCCTAACAGAAAATGAATTGAAGATGGACCCAGAAAAGATTGCGGCAATCATAAATTGGCCATCACCAAAGAGCTTATTTGAGGTACATAGTTTTCACGGACTGGCAAGTTTTTATCGGAAATTTATTAGGAACTTCAGTGAAATCTGCGCGCCGATGCTAGACACCATCAAAAAGGCCAGTCAGCCTTTTTTTTGGACCAGAGCAGCAGAGGACAGCTTTCAGCTTTTGAAGCGGAAGATTACAGAGAGGCCAATCTTGAGGCTGCCCGACTTTAACAAACTTTTTCAGGTTCGATGTGACGCAAGTGGGACAGCTATTGGCGCTATGCTCAGTCAGGAAGATAGACTGGTGGCATTCTTTAGTGAGAAATTAAATGAAAGCAAGCAAAAATAATCCTCATATGACAAGGAATTTTATGCCGTGGTCCAAGCTTTAAAGCATTGGAGACACTACCTGCTGGGCAACAAGTTTGTATTATTTTCTGATAATTCAGCGTTACAATATGTAATGCAGTAGCACAAATTAAACCATAAGCACGCCAAATGGGTAGAATACTTGCAGAGTTTCACTTTCATGTTAAAACACATTAGCGGGTAAGCCAATAAAGTGGCAGATGCCTTGAGAAGAAGAGCTTTGCTCTTACAGGAAAGCAAAATACAGGTGATGGGATTCGAACATCTAAAGGATTTGTACCAGACCGACACAGACTTCAAAGAAGCCTTTGAAGCCTGCCAAAATTCCGTGTTGAGGAATACAAGTCCATGGTTGGACTACAATTTGCAGGAAGGACTATTGTTCAGAGGTGGATAGTTATGTATCCCGGACTGTTCGATGAGGGAAAATATTGTACGGGAGAAACATAGTGGTGGTCTAGCCGGTCATTTTGGCATAGACAAAACTTCGAAGCAGCTCGGACACTTTTATTACTGACCCAAAATGCGTAGGGATGTACAACGATATGTGAACAGGTGTAAAGTCTGCCAATTGGCGAAAGGACACAGTCAGAATACTGGACTTTAGACGCCACTACCTGTTCCGAGCAGACCATGGGACTCAGTCAGCATTGACTTTGTCTTGGGACTGCCTAGAACGCAGCGGGGGTATGACTCAGTGATGGTGGTGGTAGATAGGTTTTCAAAAATGGCTCATTTTATTCCTTGCCGGAAAACTAGTGATGCCATGTACGTAGCTCACCTATTTTTCACGGAGGTTGTTAGATTACATGGCCTACCCAGATCTATCGTTTCTGACAGGGATGTAAAATTCACAGGAAACTTTTGGCGCACCCTGTGGAAATAGTTGGGCACGCAATTGAATTTCAGCTCTGCGTATCATCCGCAGACTGATGGACAAACGGAAGTAGTGAATAGGAGTTTGGGAAATTTATTACGGAGCTTGACTGGGGAAAATTCACGGTTATGGGATCGTGCTCTCGCTCAAGCGGAATTCGCTTATAACGATTCTCCCAATCGTAGCACCGGACATAGCCCATTCCAAATCTTGTACGGCATGCATCCTCAAGGAATACATGAACTGCGAGATTTGGGAAAATTGGAGCGGAGAAGCGTGGATGGAGAAGATTTTGCCGAAGTAATGAGCGAACTACATGAACAGGTAAAATTAAAATTGCAGGACAGCGTACAGAAATATAAGCAACAAGCAGATTCAAGGCGAAGAGAAGTACAATTTAACGTTGGAGATGAGGTCCTCGTGCACTTGCGCAAGGAACGATTTCCTAAGGGCGCGTATAATAAATTAAAATTTTAAAAAAATTGGTCCCCGCAAGATCTTGCGTAAATTTTCATCCAACGCTTACGAAATTCAGCTACCACCTGATATAGGCATATCACCTATTTTCAATGTGGCAGACCTGTTCCCATATACTTCCCACGTAGAGGAAGATAGTGTGGTATGGCCAGAACAGGAAACCCAAGTTGGAGACAGTTCTTGGATGAGGCATATGCCTTTGGCTCAATCCCATGAGATTGAAGGGATTCTCAGTACCCAGGTAGCCAAGAGGACACTTAGGAAGGAATATCTGCGATATCTCGTCAAGTGGAGAGACCGTCCAATGGAGGACAGCTCGTGGCTTGACGCGACGCAGATACAGAAGGCTGGCTTTTCTTTCACCCCAGGAGCCCGATGCAGGAGCATCTGGCTGACAGGGAAAAGACAAAAGTGAGGGTGATATGGTTTCTGAAGAGGACAGAGAAATTAATTCACTGAGTGGATAGCATACTTGTTTTTTTTTATTACTTTTCTTTTATTAAGTTTCCTAAGATTAATGTAATAAATTGTAATTAGGAGCAGTAGTAATTAGTTAGAGTCGTTGTTTCCAGGCAGTTAAGTTACTGTTGTAAAAGCATGAAAAGAAAATGTACTAAATAACCATGAAAAGTTTCGTATGAGGAATAACTGATGTAACCAATTGAACAAACTAACAATAGTTAGGACAGTTTGTAAACAATGCTATTAAAAAGAGATACAAAGCACAATAGAGGGGTTCAACTGAAAAAAATAAATACAAAGAGGAAAATATAATTTTTTGTGCACATTCATCCCTACAGCGTCCTAAACCTTATGTAATAATTTGTATTAAATTACTATGTGAAGATTGTTAATGCATTGCTACAGGTTCTAAATCAAAGGAGAGATAATCGAAGCTGGAGGAGAAGTAACGACGCCCAGCTACCGGTGGCTCAAACAAACTAACCAAACATAAAAAAAAATCATTTATGTAATCACACCATACGAAGTCAGAAATTGCAAGTCCAGTTGAGCGAACAAACACTGTAAACACCAGGTATGCGAACTTACAAATATAACCCAATTCAATTCCAGAGTTGAATTCATAGAAATACAAATACAGTCATCAAAATCATTGTTCATTTACATTTTGTTCAAAGCAAAGGAACGAACCCAGTTCACAGACATGGGAATCATAATAATTACAAACGGAAGCAAAACCCCATAAGTCCCCAACTCATTACTATAACCCAACGACGGTGCTTAACGACCGAAGAACCAAATACAGACAACGGCTCAAGGCTAGCAAAAAAATATCAACCCTACAAGTCGCAACACTAAGGTCAAGCAAACAACAAACAAACAGAACGACACTACCCGTGTTTCCTTCGGAATAGCTGAGTGTCTAAGCGCCAAAACCCTCGGGTGGCTCTACCTGCGAAGAGAAACAATAAGACGAGATTAATCTCTGTGAAACGGAATACAGGGGAACTGGAAATTGAAGGAACAAATATAATACAGTGAATTAGCTTACCTGACAGACAAGCCGTGACCGCAACCATACCTTCAAATTGTCTTCCTGCTCACGAGGAGCCGAAGACGTTAGGCACAGATAGAAAAATAATACAAGTATCTAGCATAGAAGAGGGAACTTACCAGGTAATTTGGTGGAGGAACCGACGGAAATCGCCACCATAATTCTGCCGAGCTTGTGGAGGAATCGAACCCAGTGCTAGATAACGTTACCAAGAACCATATGACCATCAAACAACACACAGAGGCAACAAATCGTGAAAACACAGGCAACGAATCGAGAAAAGGACGCACAGAGGCGGAGACCCACTAAGGCAGACACCAAACATACAGTAACAGTCGACATACAAGTAGAATACCATAAGAAAACAAACCTTACCAGGGTTTCATCAATTTTCCAGGTGAATGAAAGACTTCCAGATCGAGTCCCAAACCAGTGAAGTAGGACCATAAGAACGAAACCCACATTGAAGCCGTGAAGACTGCCGAGAGCATACAGCTCGAAGAACTCGGACAACAAAACCACGAACAAACCAAAGGAAACCACATTGAAGCCGTGAAGGCCACCAGGAGCACGCAGCTCAGAGAACCAGGCGGACAAGCCTCAAACCAAAACAAAAACATCATAGTGAAGCTACAAGAGGTCGTCGATAGCTCACAGAGAAAATGACCAAGAGAAACAACGAATAACCAAATGAGCACGAAGGTGGTGAAACCCTATACCAAGGTGGGTTCTTAGAATTCCGAGGAGGGACAGATGTCCACCAAACAAACAACCAACGTACAATCACCATAACCCCTTTTAATTCAACGCAGATTGAAATCAATTTACATATATCCAAAAATCTTTTGATTATTGTTATTATTTGTTGGTAGACCATCAAGTGGAGCACGTTGACGGCGGGACCGCGTGGGCTAGCCCCATCAACTCTACACTATATTATCCATTAATTATATATGTGATGTTTGTTAAAACTTAGAATAATTACTAAGTGTCAAGTTTGAACATATATGAGGCTATGAAAATCATGTCACATTCTAACTGTGAAATAATTGTTTCTAAATGTTTATCATTGGTTAAACATGTTTTAAACCTCAACTAAGTTACTTCATCAATTTATATGTTTCTTTCTTTATGTCCTTTACTATTTACACATGAATCTAGTTATTAATCTTTATTGCTTAAACTATGTTTTTCACTATCTAATAAAATTTTGGACAAATAAAACCTAAAAATATTATAATAATAAAAAAACTAATATCCGAACAAAAATTCATCACCATGTTTTCTCCAATCCGAATGAAAATTTGGTCAAGTTTATTAGTTGGTGCAATGCAGAGTCTTTGTAGTGTCAGAGGATTTTTTTCCAAAATTTTTGATATAACATTTCTTCTCTAACCTTATTTGATGGTGACATAAATGAGTATGAAATTTTTGTTTGCATGTGATATAGATTTCTCAACCTGATAGGTTGTGAGATAAAGATTACCTGCTAATTTAGACACACTTAGCTCCATTAACATTCAAACGACATTTTATATCACTAATTGTTACTGTGTAAAGAGACTGTAATTAAAAATCGTGTAAATTTATAATATTATAACATGTCAGTGACCAAAACTGTCAGTGAGGACATGATGGAACTTGTCTACCCTAGCTCATTAATCAATAACATGACCAATAACATGTTCATTATGATAACCAATTAGATTGCAGAAAAATAAATTAAAATGTTGTCAAATAATACTAAATTTCATTATGCAAAGTTAAACTATGAAAAATTTGGAATTTTTTTTTGTCAAACCCATATATAATATATATATATATATATATATATATATTATATTATGAATTAATGAGAACTTAAAAATTAATATTACAATTTACTAAGTTGTAAAAACAAGTGCAAATATTGCAACATTGTTGGTTACTATACCTGCCTCTTTATGCAAAAAGTATTTGATAGAAAAATAATCTCTGTAAGAATAATTATAAGGTAATATAGAGATACTATATTAAAAAAACATGGAACATTTAATTAATTAAAATAACCATGGGTAAAACTCTAACTATTTTAAGGCTTGAGGTGGCCCAACCATTGGTGATTCCGGGTGATTTTGAAGACATAGGAACCCTTGAATCCTAGTTACTCAAGTTTTGCTAGTCATCTTAAGCAACACAATACCTAATACAAATAAATATAAAAATGTGATTTAATATTTTTGAAATGAAAATAAGCAATCAAATAAAGTAAAATTAAATTACATCTAATATGAAAGAATGGTAAATACTACTTATCATATTTTTATTTATGAAAGAGGTTTTACATATAATATATATATATATAAGAAAATGACTTAACATTAAATTTGATGTAATAAATGTTCATCCTATTGTATTAATTTTATAATATTTTATGGAAAGTATAAGTGTTTCTTCCTAATAAAACCAAATTATTTTATGGGAGATATTTTATGTAAGGATATAGAAAATGGTTAGCATGAAAATTAACCTATTAAACCCTAATTATAGCATTAACATTTATATTGTTTCATTGAAAAGTCTATCGTTGTTTTTAAAATCCAATGTAGACTTCACATGTATTTTTCAAAGACATTTTAAATAAAAGTTTGAAGAATTGATTAAGCGTAAAGAAGGTTAGGGTGCACAATTTCGAAAAATTCTTCATAAGTTATTAATCAATAATAGAGGGAATCAAATATTCAAAGTTGTGCATAATATGCACCCCACCGAGCAAATACCAATATTTAATTGTATAAGTTTAGAAGTAATAATCAAATGGTTACATGAAAAACAATATAATGGAAATAAATTTCAGGGTTCCACTAACCTTGGTATCTCTTAAATGATGCTCACTACTGAGTGTGTGGGGCATCTCATGTCTTCAGTTTTGAGTGTAGGTACTAACGAGGAGCGATGGTGCATATTACACTTGTTTTATGCTTATTTTAGGTAGGCTTTTTATATAATTACTGCAACCTGCAAAAATATATAGCGAATTTATAATATATGGTTATTACAACTTACAATTTTATAATTTATATTTATTTTTAGAATTAATGATGTTTTATTATTTATATTCGATTTATTCATCTCGTGACATTGCAATGTATCAATTTATGATATTTTAATGCTAGTGAAAGATAAGAGAATATGATACGTGTTTGACTATATGCGATAGCAAATTTTTTAATTTAATATAATTGTTGAGATCTTATTTACCAAATTTAGATCCATTCCTTTCTTTAAGGTTTTTAGAGAAGTATATACAATGCATGTTAAATTAAATTGTTCTTAGAAAATTGATTTTGCAACTTCTTTAACAATAGCTACCATATATTCAAAGAATGGTGTAAAGTGGAATATATAATGAAGTTACAACAACATATTTAGAGGCTCGTAATTAAGATTAAACAAGATTTAACAAAGTCACATATCTTTATTGTACTCTACACTAAATTATCCATTAATTATATATGTGATGTTTGTTAAAACTTAGATTAATTACCAAGTGTCAAGTTTCAATATATATGAGGCTTTGAAAATCATGTCACATTGTAACTATGAAATAATTGTTTCTAAATTTTAACATCGGTTAAACATGTTTTAAATCTCAACTAAGTTGCTTCATCAATTTATATGTTTCTTTCTTTATGTCCTTTACTAAAAATTTCTTGTAATATATTGCTTACACGTGAATCTAGTTATTAATCTTTATTGCTTAAACTATTTTTTTCATTATCTAATAAAATTTTGGACAAATAAAACCTAAAAATCTTATAATAATAATAATAAAACTAATATCCAAATAAAAAATCATCGCCCTCTTTTCTCCAATCCAAACAAAAAGTCGGTCAGATTTATTAGTTGGTACAACGCGGAGTCTTTGTAGTGTGAGAGGATTTTTTCCAAAATTTATGATATATCATTTCTTCTCTAACCAAATTTGATGGTGAGGTAAATGAGTATGAAATTTTCATTTTCATCTGATATAGATTTCTCAACTTGGTAGGTTGTCAGAAAAAAATTACCTGCTCATTTAGACACACTTAGCTCCATTAACATTCAAACGACATTGTATGTCACTAATTTTACTATGTAAAGAGACTGCAATTAAAAATTGTGTAAATTTATAATATTATGACATGTCAATGACCAAAATTGTCGGTGAGGTCATGATGGAACTTGTGTACCCTAGCTCATTAATCAATAACATGACCAATAACATGTTCATTCTGATAACCAATTAGATTTCAGAAAAATAAATTAAAATGTTGTCAAATAATACTAAATTTCCTTATGCAAAGTTAAACTATGAAAATTTAGGAATTTTTTTTTGTCAAACCCGAACTAATATGGGTTTGACTAAAAACTGAATACAATATCTGATGCCTACCGCAAGAACAATAACATAACTTTTTAACATAATTTTTTTATAAACAATAATTGTTAGAAAATGATATAATATAATATTATATATAATAGTTTTTATTATTGTATATTTGAATTTAACGATGAACTTAAAAATTAATATTACAATTTACTAAGTTGTAAAACATGTGTAATATGCAACATTGTTGGTTAGTACCTTCCTCTTATGTAAAAAAGTATTTGATATCAAAATAATCTCTGTAAGAATAATTATCAGGTAGTATAATATACAGATACTATATTAAAAAGACATGGAACATTTAATTAAAAAAAATAGTCATGGGTAAAAATCCAACTACTTAAAAGATAGAGCTGAGAAGCTAATGCAAGAGTTGGATGGAAGAAAAGTTTTTGTGTCAGAAGGGAATGACCAACTGAGATGGGGCAACAACAACGAGGGCACCTTTAATCTTAATGAAGCTAAACTTATTCTCCTTGGCTTGGCCTCCCAGGCTCAGGACACAGATTGGCAAAGACTTTGGAGACATCAAGGTTGGATGAAAATTAAACTTTTCATGTGACTGGTGCAGCATAGGAAGATTTTGACTTGGGAAAACATGCGGAAAAGGGGAGTTTTAGGGCCTTCCAGATGCCTGCTTTGTGAAGCTCAAGAAGAAACTATGGAGCACCTCCTCAACAACTGCACCTTTACCTCCAAATTATGGGATTCTTTTGCCACCATTTTCCAACAATCAAATAGAGACAATGAAAGCATCATCAATACCCTTAACAAGTGGAGAAGTAATTTTTCGAATAATGAAGTCCTCGACTCAGCTTGCGCCCTTATGCCAAGATTCATTATCTAGAATATTTAGAAAGAAAGGAATAACATAACCTTCAAGGACGTAAAAAAACTAGCCCTTCTTCTTTTGGATCAGATCTTAAAACAGCGTCAGACCGTGGGTACTATAGTCCGAAATCTCCCTAAGAATCCTCCTTCGGCTCCAGATTTAAGGATTCTCTGTCGGCTAGGGTTGTAGGGTCTCGTTCCTCAGGGTCTGGAAAGGAAGACTCTCATTAGAGACTCTAAGCTTGATTTTTGGCACCCACCCCCCAAGGGTTTTTTAAAATTCAATGTTGATGGTGCCTCAAAGGAGAACCCAGGTAATGCGGGTCATGGCGGGGTTTTAAGAGATGAAAGAGGAAATATTTTGTTCATTTTCCATGGTCACCTAGGGAGAGCCACCAATAACATGGTAGAAGTTATGGCTATGGAGCAATGTTTAGAATTCATGATTCAGGATAATCGACACAATGTAATTGTGGAAGCAGATTCCAAGTTAATCATTAACTCGGTCAAGAGAATCAATTGGGGTACGGTGCCGGAAAAGGCCTCAAGGAACTGGAGGCTGATTCAAATCTTTCATTGGATCCACAGCCACCTTTTGTGCCTCCGCACAGTTAATTTTAAACATGTGTGCAGATCGGCCAATAAACTGGCGGATCTTCTAGCCAATCAAGGAGTGAACTACACAGAAAATAGGTTTGCTATGAAATGGAAAGATCTACCTCAGCAAAGGCTAAAAGCGAAGTGCCATAATCAGGCTAAGGAAGATTGGTTGGTGTTTCGGAGCAGGGCCATGGAGGAGAGCATAGATGATTCAGAAGCGTTATGATCAGCGGAGTGTACATGATTGATTATCCAACGAGTGTTGTGCTCCGGAAGACCTTTGTTGTTCGAAGCAATATGCTCAATCAAGGTATTAGTGGTTGTAAAGCAGGAGTTTTATTTCTCTGGGTTTCAGGCAAGCTGGCGGATGCCTCTTCTCACAATGGCACAAGTAAAGCAGGTATAGCGAGCGATTGGATGCAGGGATCCTGTGGTGTCCCCGATACCCTGTTTCTTTCGCCTTTGTTTTAAATACCACGGCTAGAGCGGTTTTGGGATGATTGCAAGCCTCATGAGCGGGAAGCATTTTTCACTTCTTTGCAGCGATCCAATTTAGTGAACACCACGTGGTAGAGGGACTGAATGAAATACCGCTCTGATCACGCACTAATGCTCGCGATGTTGATTGGAGAGATATGATCCTCAATCGTAGGATTTTGCGAAGAGGATCTACGGTTCATATGGATCGAGCTAATAGGTGGGTCCATAGGAGAAAATGGTGGTCGTATTACCATGGGTTATCCGCCCGTGATCGTTATACCGGTTCGGGGGCTATTTTCTGGCGATCGCGGGCCTCGCGAGCGGTTAGTGGTATTTCATTTTGGGAGCGATCCCTTACAGTAGACTACACGTGGTGGTGGGGTCGGCGAAAATACCGCCTTCATCGCAAGCTAAAGTTTAGCATTTTGGCCGTCGCGAAATGAACCTCTATTGTCGGATCAAGAGAGGCGGATCGACGGCTATGGTTGATCGTGCAAGTTGGTCAAATTGGTGGGTAAATTTTCCACTTTTTAAATGGGTGAATCAATCCTCTGTCATTGGATTGGGTCAGCAAGATCTTCAATAGAAGTGACGTTTAAGGCGGCTTGTTTGGGAGTTAGCGGGTAGTTTCAGTGCTTCTCTTCTTGTCGGGAGGTTTTGGTCTCAGGCGGGAGACTTGTTGTTTTGGCTTCGATGCAGGCTTCTTCTTCGTTTTGACTTTTATAAAAACTTGGTTGTAGGGTTTTTAGGGTTGGGATTTTGGCCTCGGGATCGTTCACTGTTAGGGTTGGGGGTCTCTTCCTTGATCCATAACTCCTTTTGGATAGTTGTAAATTTTGTACTTTATTAATGAATTGAAGGTCCGACTCTTGCATTAGCAAAAAAAAAATCCAACTATTTTAAGGCTTGAGGTGGCCCAACCATTGGTGATTCCGGGTGATTTTGAAGACATAGAAGCCCCTGAATCCTAGTTACTCAAGTTATGCTAGTCATCTTAAGTCTCACAATACCTAATAGAAATAAATATAAAATATTAATATAAAAATGTGATTTAATATTTTTGAAATGAAAATAAGCATTTAAATTTAGAAAGTAAAATTAAATCACATCTAATATGAAAGAATGGTAAATACTATTTATCATGTTTTTACATATGAAAGAGGTTTTACGTGTGTGTGTGTGTGTGTGTGTGTGTGTGTGTGTGTGTGTGTGTGTGTGTGTGTGTGTGTGTGTGTGTGTGTGTGTGTGTGTGTGTGTGTGTGTGTGTGTGTGTGTGTGTGTAGAAAATGACTTAGCATAAAATTTGATGTAATAAATGTTCATCATATCCTATTAATTTTATAATATTTTATGGAAAGTATAAGGTTTTCTTCTTAATAAAACCAAATTTTTTTATGGGAGAGATTTTATGTAAGGATATGGAAAATGGTTCAACATGAAAATTAACCTATTAAATACTAATTATAGCATTAACAGTTCTATTGTTTCTTTGAAAAGTATATCATTGTTTTTAAAAGCCAAGGTAGACTTCACATGTATTTTGCAAAGACATTTAAATAAAAGCTTGAAGAATTGATTGAGCGTAAAGAAGGTTAGGGTGCATAATTTCAAAAAAAAATCTTCATAAGTTATTCATTAAGAATAGAGGGAATCAAATATTCAAAATTGTGCACAATATGCACCCCACCCGACAAATACCAATATATAATTGTAGAAGTTTAGAAGTAATAATCAAATGGTTACATGAAAAACAATATAATGGAAATAAATTTAAGGGTTCCACTAATTTTGGCATCTCTTGAATGATTCTCACTATTGAGTGTGTGGGGCATCTCATGTCTTCAGTTTTGAGTGTAGTTACTATGGAGCAATGGTGCATATTACACTTTTTTTATGCTTATTTTAGGTAGGCTTTGTATATAATTATTGTGACCTGCAAAAATATATAGCGAATTTATAATATATGGTTATTACAACTTACAAAATTATAATTTATATTCATTTTTATAATTAATGAACTTTTGTTGTTTATATTTGATTTATTCATCTCGTGACATTGCAATGTATCAATTTATGATATTTTAATGCTAGTGAAGGATAAGATAATATGACACATGTTTGACTATATGCAATAGAAATTTTTTTTAACATAATTGTTGAGATATTATTTACTATATTTAGATCCATTCCATTCTTTAAGGTTTTTAGAGAAGTATATATACAATGCATGTTAAATTGCTCTTGGAAAATTGATTTTGGAACTTCTTTAACAATAGCTAACATATATTACCCGGATGCGGGTGCTAACACAAGTAATTAAGGTCCATGCGTTCTCCACGCGTCGTGTATACGATGCCACGCTCCAGACAGGTGGAAGCCATGTGCTGTGGGCTGGCCTCTGTCCCATTCGACTTAAATCGCCTTAATGGCTCTTCAATGCTGTTGAGCTCCCAAGAAATCGCAAGCAGATATCCCAGGATGGCGCAAACATTCCTTATTCCGGGTTGTAAGTTCGGCTCTGGTCTGATTCGGCTAACTGTTAATGTCCGAGTGGAGGAGGGAGGCTCTGCGGGAAGCAAGCCTACCCTCGATTACATACACTGTGTAATTCTTATGCTTCGTCCCCTGTATTCTCAGGCGAATTCAAAACTGGACATTGGGTTGCTTTGCAGCCCGGGCAATCTTTGCGCAGAAAATCTTGTTGGCAGAAGGGGACTTAAGGAAACCCGGCCTCGTTCTCTGAAAGCGGTTGGGTATCCTGGGCTCATCATGGCGCCTAGAACTGGACATCTCGGGCCTCGCAGGGGGCGTAACTATGGCCAGCGAGCAGGCATTAGAGGAAGGGGCCAAGCAAGCCCGAAGCGCCTCTCTCCTCTGACTGTTGCTGAGCCTCCCTCCTCTGAGTCGGATTACTCGGGCTCTGACATTAGTAATTCTGTTCAGACCGCGACCCTTCATTATCGTCGCAGGAGGCACAAGCCTGTGGTCAAAGCAATGATCACGGTAATTTTTTCTGAGGAGAATGAGGAGGAAGGTAACTGGAAGGATGACACAGAGGAACAGGCACCTCCCTCCTCGGATAATCCGGACAGTTCTTACAGCCCGGAGTTACAAAGCAGGGCAGATGAGGAGAGTACCCATGGTTTTTCAGCGGAGCAGGCTGAAGCTCTTAAGGAAATTGGGAGCCTCAAAGGCAAAGCACCCATGACGGTGTCTGAAAATCCACTGGAAGCTCTTATGGAAACTCAGAGCAGCAGGCCTTCCCCCCCTCAGAGCAAAATCTGGGAGGAAGAAACAGAGGACTCCTTTGACAACACTCTGTATCTCAAATTGCCCCCTGGTATTGATCGGCTGGAAGATATTCCGGTGGGGATGGAGGTGACTTGGGAGAGGGACCCGGTTCGAGCAGCAGAAGATAGAAAGAAACGTGCACAGGAACGAGAAGCGGAGGAGAAGCAGAAGCAAATCAAGTAAGACGGATGCGTCAGGGGTAAGTCAACAGTTTCAGATACGCGGCTTTTTCTTTTTGGTTCGTTTCATGGGGAGGCGACCAGCAATGGATGCAATTATGCATGGCACCCCTATTTTTGTTGCGGTTTATGTTGCAGCAATGGGTCCTGTTTACCTGTCTGTCCTCTTTGTCTAGGTTATATGTCGAACTCTGTAGCAGTTAACTCTCTTTCGGTTGATGGTTTTGTAACCTCTGGCTCGTATAAGCAGAGGATTCAGGTTGAGAAGAAAAATTTTGACAGAGAGTTGTTCATGCGCTCTCAGAGGTTCATACCTCTTGTAAATACCTTTTTTGTTCTTTTAATATAAATAGTTTAGCCTTTGCTCAGCAAAAAAAACAATAGCTAACATATATTCAAAGAATGGTGTAAAGTGGAATAGATGATGAAGTTACAACATATTTAGAGACTCATAATTAAGATTAAATAAGATTTAACCAAATCACATATCTTTATAGTACTCTACACTAAATTATCCATTAATTATATATGTGATGTTTGTTAGAACTTAGATTAATTACCAAGTGTCAAGTTTGAATCTATAGGAGGCTATGAAAACCATGTCACATTCTAACTGTGAAATAATTGTTTCTAAATTTTTATCATTGGTTAAACATGTTTTAAATCTCAACTAAGTTGCTTCATCAATTTATATGTTTCTTTCTTTATGTTCTTTACTAAAAACTTCTTGTAATATATTGCTTACACATGAATCTAGTTATTAATCTTTATTGCTTAAACTATTTGTTCACTATCTAATAAAAGTTTGGACAAATAAAACCTAAAAATCGTATAATAATAATAATAATAAACTAATATCCAAACACACCGCAATAAGACAAAAGACTTGACCCATTACTTTTGTAGGTGATAGACGAATGTTATTTATGTAACATTTCAACTATAATCTTAATTATTTACATCATATGACTTTCCTTCATTCAAAATTAAAACTTAAAACTTCAGAAGTAATTATGGACAATATATAAAAGTAGAGATTACCTATTCAATTGATTTACTATGAAATTTAATTTAAAATCGTTAATATCTATATATTCATGTTTTCTTATTAAAACTAATAAAATATATGAAAATATTATTTTTTTTAAATAAGAGCCATGTGGTGGCATGTCACTGCTTATTTGTATACATGATTTGTGTGCATGTATTTTTTAGTTTATTTTGTTAAAATGTTGTTTTTGAAGAAGAAGATGAACTTATAGCTCAAGTTCATATATACAACGAAAGTTTAGGCCTAACTAATTTCCAAAAACAAAGATAAAATAAGGCCAAGTATTTTGAAACTACTTCCAAACTATTCCATTTTCGTATCTAATTTCAAAGTATTGAATCTTAATTTCTAAGTGTAATTTTATAGATTGTTCGTAATTGAAGAAAAGCATGACGTTTGGAGAATATCATTTTTTTCAAGCTCATCTTATTTTTATTGGTATTTATTTACATGGAATGGGAATACAAGTTTTTTATCAAGAATTACTTTTAGTTATATTTTTGCAAATTGGCATTTGTGTTGGCTTTTTGTTTAGCTGTGTACTTATATTTACAATTATTAGCTTGATAGATAATTTATTTCTTAAACCAAATAAGTAAACAGATAGAGTAGTTTGACATTTGCTTCACTTTGCCTCAGATCAGCACACAAGAATAGACAGTAGAAAAAGGTTTTTGTTGGTTATTAGTTTTTAGGAGTTTTATGTTCTATGTGGCAGTCTCACTCAAGATTCTAGTATGATCTGCATTGTAAAAATAATGTACATATTTTGTAATATTTGGAATAACAAAAGAAAAAGGTAACTGGGTCTGAGGACATGGATTGTAGAGCTAGGAATGGAGAATTCCTGGTAGGGACGATACAATTTATTATTCAAAGAAGAGACATGAACTTGACGATAAGCATTAAAGGCTTAGTGGTCCATGAAGTAAAGGGGATGGTTCGTGAAATTAAATGGTCTCAAGAAAATATTCAGGCCCATGCTTGTTTGAGATAATACAAGAAGCAAAAGGGAACATAATTTATGGACTAATTACAAGAGCAAGAATGCAGTAGTAATGGAGGGACAAGAAACTTGCTCCAAAAGAAAGAGATGCATTTGGAAGAGAGGATCTGGATAGAGGGCTAGATTCAGTTTTATTATAGACAAAAAAGATAAATATTCTATGATTACTATTTCCAATTAATGGGTTATACTGCATTTTCGTTATAATAGATATGGATAAATAACAAGTGCAATATGTGTTGTTTTGAATATATTTGTGATGCAACTGTGAACTGATATGTTCGTGATTGGTATATTGATTGTGGTTATGATTATGCATGGGCACATGTGTCCTATGCTTCTATGAAAAAATAAATAATTTGATATAGTAAACACTAGTAATTACAGAGTTTTTGAAGTTCAGACTGAAGAAGAGTCCCATAACAGTTTTTACTAAATGCTTAGTGATATCATAAACAATTCAATAAATGAAGTTAAGGACCTCGACGATCTATTCGAATTGAAAAACAAGATCAGTTAGAAGAACTAGGTTCTGAGACTCTTCGTATTAAAGTACAAATCTATAATAAAGACGCTCTATTTGACAAAGACAGTGAATGCATACATTAAGATATATGTTTAACAAATATTGCCCTGACAGGAAAACAGTATGCGACAGATCAAACGAATGTTCTCAGACCGATTATGTATTTTTATGGTGCTTTTATAGGCTTTAGCCTTTGTTGTGCACAAGCCTCCATTCCCGCCAAAGGGAGCTTGGAAATCAGCATAACAAGCCCCTGTCAATAGTCAAATGCCCCAGTTTGATGTAGGAGCATCTGGTCAACAGGGCGGAGTTAGAAAGAAGGATGACATGGTTTCTGAGAAGGACAGGGGACATAGCTCGCAAAACGGACATCAAGTCTGTTTCGTTTTATTTTTCAGTTAGTTTTATTAGTATTTGTTGTTTTTTCTGGTTTTAGTTCAAAATGCCTAAAATGTTGTAACAAGTTCTAATTAGGAGTAGTAATAGTAGTTAGAGTCATTAGTCACTGAACAGTAATTTACTATTGAAAAAAACAGACGAAGGGAAACAAGCTAGCCATAAAGAAATGTCAAAATATGTAATAATTGTTGTAACTGATAATTGAACAACTGCCAGCAGTTACCCAACTCCCTGGAAACAATGTACAAGAACGAGGAAAAGCAAGCCCATAGGGGTTCAGCAGTAAGGAGGAAAGAGAGTAATAGAAATAAATACATTTTTTTTTCATTGCACAGACACAACTCTTACGTGAGTCCTTAGAAAAATAGAGACTGTACATTTCCATGCTGTGTCAATAATTCATTTTATTTCATGTACGAAATCCATTACAATTCTTGACAGACTACGAACTAGCAGAAGGAGAAACAACCACACAAGAAGTGACACCAACCAGCACCGGTCACGAGTTACAACACCCAGAGAAACACAGTTACAAGGTATGAAAACGAAACTGAAGGTGAACAAGTTTTCTTTTCGTACATATATAACATTTCATCTCAGCATAAATACCCATAATAACAGTCCATCTCAGCATACAAAACAGTGTTAACGCAGCCTTCAAACCCTATCTAGCTTATGAGCCTAGGGTTTGACAAAAGTCAGGAACTCAAGCCACGGCTAGGGCTATACACCACAGTAGCCAACAACCGAAACCAATGACCAATACAAGAACCTAATGCAGACGAGAAATAAGAACAAGTCTACCCGGAAGGTGACCAGAACAGTTGGACGCCAATGCCATCGATCCAGTGAGCGGCTTCACCTGTAAAGAGACGAAGGGAGGAAGGGTTAATTTTCCAACCCTTGAAGGAAAGCCGAAACCAGAGAAACCGAGAGGAAAAAAAATCAGAGAACAAGAGAAGGTAACCATACATGAAGGTGAGCGACGACTGCAAGCGAAACCCTCGAACAAACAAACCCTGCTCACAGAGGAGCCGAGCCATTAGAATCTACATAAACTGTGGTAAAGAAATCTAGCAGGGAACGAGAGCATACCTGCTAAAATAGCCGAGAGCCGAACAGGGTAGACCGCGAAATCCATCAAACTTGGAGGCTGTCGAACCGAGAGTGAACCAGAGTGCCATTAACTCATAACATTCAAATGACCATGGACTTTTGAGAAAAAATGACCAGACAACACCGAGGCAAACGACAACACCAGTGGAAAGCGCCAACGGCAGAGAGACAAGTATATAAACGAACAGAGACAAACTTACCGGGAAAGCACCAGACCGTTGGGCAAACCAACCAGACCGGGAGCAATAGAACACAGTCAATCATTTTCTATACAGCAACCGAACAGGCCGGGATCGCATAGTGTCTCACCACAGACCATACATCAAACAGCAAATAAAACAATCGCAGAGACTGTAGAGCCAAACCACCGGGTAACAATAATAACCCCAAAGGCGCGAACAGGGTGAAAAACCAAGCGGAGACTTGCCAGGATCCCGAGGAGGACAGATGTCCGCCGATAAGACCGCCCCAGTACAAGCAAGTTGATTGTAAATCAAAACTAAAATTAATACCAAATCAAATGTATACTATCCGGTTCGTAGTGTGGTTACACATCAGCTAAGGTGAGGCGGGACTACGTGGGCTGGCCCCATCAAGTGGTATCAGAGCAACGTTTTGAGGAAATAGAGGAAGATGGAAGTACAAAGACGAGGACGTGGAAGAGGTGCACGTAGAGGAGCAGATGAAGGATTGAGAGAATAGCTGAGAATCCTCACAGCCCGCTTAGAAGCAGTGGAGGCGGGTAGGCGACAAGACCCAGAATTTGGGGATGACAGTGAAGACGAAGCAGCAACTGTTACAGATGGGTCAGAGGAAGAAGCCCCAGAGTTGAGGCTATTGCGATCAGTTCTGTTAGCAAGCAGCAAGCCCAAACCGGAGATCCCTAACTATGATGGTAGTTTGTCCGCGGATGTCCTGTTGGATTGGGTGAGTGAATTAGACAAATATTTTGAGAATGAGGAAATTGGTGAGGACAAAAGAGTTAGATTTGATGTGACCAAGTTGAAAGGACACGCTGCCTTATGGTGGGATAGTGTCCAAGCGGACAAAAGGCGAATGAACAAACTGCCGATAAGAAAATGGCCAAGGATGGTGGCAAAACTGAAGGGTAGATTTTTGCCTAAGGATTACCAGGTTGAGCTTTATCGGCGAGTGCAGAATTTAAGGCAGAAAGGTATGACTGTACAAGAATACACAGAAGAATTTTATCGTGTGAATTTACGTGCTGGTTATACGGAAGATACTCCCGAA
Source organism: Pinus taeda (assembly GCA_000404065.3). NCBI lineage: Eukaryota > Viridiplantae > Streptophyta > Pinopsida > Pinales > Pinaceae > Pinus > Pinus taeda. The sequence continues at coordinate 19,093 of APFE030235528.1, forward strand.
AAGACAGCAAGGTATGTGAATGGCTTAAGAATGGAAATATTGGATGAGATTAGCATTCTCTCTTCCCGGAGTGTTGAGGAAGCCTTTCAAAGTGCTGTGAAGGCGGAGGAAAAAATCAGCAGGAGACAGAACAACAGGAAAGGGAGAGGGAATGGCAGAGGACGAGGACAGTCCTATGGCAGAGGGAGAACTGCCACAAACAGCAAGGAAGGCAGCAGTTCCAGAGCTTCAGGGACAGCAGAGAAAGGAGAAAGCACCAGAGGAGGTCGGCCATATCAACGAGGACGAGGAAATGGCCACGGAAGAGGGACTAATGTCCAGTGCTACAGGTGCCATAAGTGGGGGCACAGATCCTTCGAATGCCCAGAAGCTGAGCATGCGGACCAGAGGGGAACACTTATTGCACAGCCTGAGGAAGCTGAAGCACAACCCCGGGAGGTGGAAAACATGGCAGAAACAGGGGAAGCTTTGATTTTAAATAAAGTACTGTTGAAACCAGCCAAGGAGGTGGTTGAACAGACCCAGCGAAAAGCACTGTTCCGAACAGTTTGTAAATCACTTGGAAAGTGTTATAAATTGATAATAGACAGCGGAAGTACAGACAATTTGGTTGCCACCGAAATGGTGGAAAAGTTGGGACTGAAGCGAATCAAACACCCTACACCTTACAGTGTGTCGTGGCTGCAGAAAGGCCACCAACTATTAGTAGATGAACAGTGTGAAGTTGAATTTCACATTGGCAAATATCACGACACGGTGGTCTGTGATATTATGCCAATGGACGTGTGCCATATACTACTGGGAAGACCGTGGCAATATGATCGGAAAGTGACACACGATGGGAAAACAAATTGTTATAAATTTGTAAAAGATGGGATCAAACATACACTTGTACCCATCATAGAGGAGGATGCAGTGGAACCGAGCAGAACAAAAGCACTATTAATTGGAGGAAAACAGTTTGAGAAGCAGGTTGAGGAAAATGAAGTCAATTATGCAATTGTGAGAAGGACGAAGTCGATGTTGTTGAACACAGAAAAATCAGAACTGCCTAAAGAAATTCAGGAGCTGTTGAAAGAATTCCAAGACATTGTAGTTGATGATCTACCTGATAAATTGCCCCCCAAAAGGAGTATCAGCCATCACATTGTTTTTATACCAGGAGCAAGCTTGCCAAACAAGGCAGCGTACAGGATGAGTCTGAAGGACAATGAAGAAGTTCGCAAACAAGTGTAGGAGTTGTTGGATAAGGGACTGATCAGAGAAAGTTTGAGCCCTTGTGCAGTACCAACAGTACTTGCACCTAAGAAGGGTGGAGAATGGCGAATGTGTACAGATTCACGGGCCATTAACAAAATCACGATTCGATACAGATTTCCCTTGCCCAGAATGGACGACATGATGGACTGTCTTAGTGGGGCAGCTTATTTTACAAAAATAGATCTGAAGAGTGGTTATCATCAGATCAGAATTAGGGAAGGAGACGAATGGAAGACAGCATTTAAAACCAATGAGGGATTGTACGAATGGCTGGTCATGCCATTTGGATTAAGCAACACTCCTAGTACTTTCATGAGATTGATGAACGAGATGTTAAAGGAATTTATTGGCAAGTTCGTGATAGTTTATCTTGATGATATCTTGATTTTCAGCAGAACGAAGGGAGAACACCTTCAACATGTTCGGAAGGTGTTAGAGAAGTTACAGCAGAACAAACTGCTGATAAACTTGAAGAAATGCACTTTCCTGCAGAACGAGCTGGTCTATTTGGGATTTGTGGTTGCAGAAAATGAACTGAAAATGGACCCAGAAAAGATTGCAGCAATTATAAATTAGCCGTCACCAACAAGCTTGTTTGAGGTACGTAGTTTTCATGGACTGGCAAGTTTTTATCGGAAATTTATTAAAAATTTCAGTGAAATCTGCGCACCAATGTTAGAGACCATCAAAAAGGCAAGTCAACCTTTTTGCTGGACCAAGGCGGCAGAAAGCAGTTTTCAGCTTTTGAAGCGGAAGATCACGGAGAGGCCAATCTTGAGACTGCCCAACTTTAATAAACTTTTCCAGGTTCGATGTGACGCAAGTGGAACAGTTATTGGCGTTGTGCTTAGTCAAGAAGACAAACCAGTGGCGTTCTTAGTGAAAAACTAAATGAGAGTCGCCAGAAATATTCCTCATATGACAAGGAATTTTATGCAGTGGTCCAAGCTTTGAAACATTGGAGGCACTACCTACTGGGCAATGAATTTGTTTTGTTCTCTGATAATTCAGCATTACAATATGTAATGCAGCAGCACAAGTTAAACCATAAGCACGCCAAGTGGGTAGAATATTTGCAGAGTTTTACTTTTGTGTTAAAACACATAAGTGGGCAAGCCAACAAAGTGGCAGATGCATTGAGCAGGAGAGCCTTGCTCCTACAGGAAAGCAGCATACAGGTGATGGGATTCAAACATCTGAAGGATTTGTATCAGACGGACCCAGACTTCAAGGAAGCTTTTGAAGCCTGCCAAAATCCCGTATTGAGAAATGCAAGCCCATGGTTATATTATAATCTTCAGGAAGGATTATTGTTCTGAGGTGGGCAGTTATGTATCCCGGACTGTTCAATGAGGGAGAATATAGTACAGGAGAAGCATAGTGGAGGATTAGCAGGACATTTCGGGATCAACAAAACTTTGGATCAAATCGGACATTTTTACTATTGGCCTAAAATGAGCAGGGATGTACAAAGATTGGTAAACCGGTGTAAAGTCTGCCAACTATCCAAGGGACAAATTCAGAATACTGGACTTTACACACCACTACCCGTTCCAAGCAGGCCATGGGACTCGGTCAGCATTGACTTCGTTCTCGGACTGCCTAGAACACAGCGGGGGTATGATTCGGTAATGGTGGTGGTAGACAGATTTTCAAAAATGGCTCATTTTATTCCTTGCCAGAAAACTAGTGACGCCACGTATGTGGCACACTTGTTTTTCACAGAAGTTGTTAGATTACATGGCTTACCGAAAACTATCATTTCAGACAGGGACGTAAAGTTCACAGGACACTTTTAGCGCACCCTGTGGAAAAAGTTGGGCACGCAATTGAATTTCAGCTCTGCGTATCATCCGCAGACTGATGGACAAACGGAGGTGGTGAAAAGGAGCTTGGGGAATTTATTGTGGAGTTTGACTGGAGAAAATTCACGATTATGGGATCGAGCTCTTGCCCAGGTGGAATTCGCCTATAACGATTCACCCAATCGTAGCACCGGACTTAGCCCATTCCAGATTTTGTATGGCATGCATCCTCGAGGAATACATGAACTACGAGATTTGGGAAAGCTAGAATGGAGTAGCGCAGATGGGGAAGATTTTGCAGAGGCCATGAACGAGCTTCATGAAAAAGTCAAACTAAAGTTGCAGGACAGCGTACAGAAATACAAACAGCAAGTAGACTCAAAACGACGAGAGGTGCATTTTAATGTGGGGGACGAGGTCCTTGCGCATCTGCGCCGGGAACGGTTTCCTAAAGGCACATATAACAAGTTGAAATATAAGAAAATTGGTCCATGCAAGATCCTATAGAAATTTTCAGCCAATGCTTACGAGATTCAGCTGCCACCGAACATAGGCATATCACATATGTTTAATGTGGCGGATCTGTTCCCATATCATGCCTAGGCAGAGGATGATAGTGCGGTACAGCCAGAATGGGACACCCAGTTAGAAAGCAGTTCTTGGAAGAAACAGTTACCTTCGGCCCGGACCCATGAAATTGAAGGAATCCTCAGCACCCAGGTAGCCAAGAAGACGCGCATAAAGGAATATCTGCATTACCTCGTCAAGTGGAGAGACCGTCCAATGGAGGACAGCTCGTGGCTCGACGCGGCACAGATTCAGAAGGGTGGTTATTCGGTGGAGGAACTCATGGAACGGAGCCATGAAATTTCTTTTACCTCGGAAGCCTGATGCAGGAGCATCTGGTCAACAGGGCGGAGTTAGAAAGAAGGATGACATGGTTTCTGAGAAGGACAGGGGACATAGCTCGCAGAACGGATAGCAAGTCTGTTTCGTTTTATTTTTCAGTTAGTTTTATTAGTATTTGTTGTTTTTTTTTGTTTCAATTCAAAATGCCTAAAATGTTGTAACAAGTTCTAATTAGGATTAGTAATAGTAGTTAGAGTCATTAGTCACTGAACAGTAATTTACTATTGAAAAAAACAGACAAAGGGAAACAAGCTAGCCATAAAGAAATGTCAAAATATGTAATAACTGTTGTAACTGATAATTGAAAAACTGCCAACAGTTACCCAACTTCCTGGAAACAATGTACAAGAACGAGGAAAAGCAAGCCCATAGGGATTTAGCAGTAAGGAGGAAAGAGAGTAATAGAAATAAATACATTTTTTTTCAGTGCACAGACACAACTCTTATGTGCGTCCTCAGAAAAATAGAGACTGTACATTTCCATGCTGTGTCAATAATTCATTTTATTTCATGTACGAAATCCATTACAATTCTTGACAGACTACGAACCAGAAGAAGGAGAAACAACCACACGAGAAGTGACATCGACCAGCACCGATCACGAGTTACAGCGCCCAGACAAACACAGTTACAAGGTATGCAAACGAAACTGAAGGTGAACAAGTTTTCTTTCCGCACATATATAACATTTCATCTCAGCATAAATACCCATAATAACAGTCCATCTCAGCATACAAAACAGTGTTAACGCAGCCTTCAAACCCTATCTAGCTTATGAGCCTAGGGTTTGACAAAAGTCAGGAACTCAAGCCACGGCTAGGACTATACACCACAGTAGCCAACAACCGAAACCAATGACCAATACAAGAACCTAATACAGACGAGAAATAAGAACAAGTCTACCCGGAAGGTGACCAGAACAGTCGGACGCCAATGCCATCGATCCAGTGAGCGGCTTCACCTGTAAAGAGACGAAGGGAGGAAGGGTTAATTTTCCAACCCTTGAAGGAAAGCTGGAACTAGAGAAACCGAGAGGAAAAAAAACAGAGAACAAGAGAAGGTAACCATACCTAAAGGTGAGCCACGACTGCAAGCGAAACCCTCGAACAAACAAACCTTGCTCACAGAGGAGCCGAGCCATTAGAATCTACATAAACTGTGGTAAAGAAATCTAGCAGGGAACGAGAGCATACCTGCTAAAATAGCCGAGAGCCGAACAGGGTAGACCGCAAAATCCATCAAACTTGGAGGCTGTCGAACCGAGAGTGAACCAGAGTGCCATTAACTCATAACATTCAAATGACCATGGACTTTTGAGAAAAAACGACCAGACAACACCGAGGCAAACGACAACACCAGTGGAAAGTGCCAACGGCAGAGAGACAAGTATATAAACGAACAGAGACAAACTTACCGGGAAAGCACCAGACCGTTGGGCAAACCAACCGTACCAGGAGCAATAGAATGTAGTCAAGCATTTGCTATACAGCAACCGAACAAGCCGGGATCGCATAGTGTCTCACCACAGACCATACATCAAACAGCAAATAAAAAAATCACAGAGACTGTAGAGCCAAACCACCGGGTAACAATAATAACCCCAAAGGCGCGAACAGGGTGAAAAACCAAGCGGAGACTTGTCAGGATCCCGAGGAGGACAGATGTCCGCCGATAAGACCGCCCCAGTACAAGCAAGTTGATTGTAAATCAAAACTGAAATTAATACCAAATCAAACGTATACTGTCCGGTTCGTAGTGTGGTTACACATCAGCTAAGGTGAGGCGGGACCACGTGGGCTGGCCTCATCACAGTTACCCATGAGAAATCTCAAGGAGCTATTGAGAGAGTTCGTGAGAATTCTAGAATAGTTGGTGTGTGGCAGGTAAGGTGGAAGCTCGATGTAAGGTGGTGTCAATATTTTGTCAGATAAGAATTGTAGGAGTGCTTATGCCACCATGCAAGGAATTCTGAAGGCAGATAAGAACCACGGGATAGTAACTCCTCAATGTAACTATCACCCAAGCTCAGAAGTGATAACATTGTGGAACGTCTTAGTATGACTTCAACAGAGTGGCAAGGTTCTCATTTAGATCTACAATCTGAATGAATCCATGAGATCATGTCACAATCGAGATGATTAGCTCGAGGTAGTTTATGCAGCAGCACAACTGGTATTTGAGGATAGTGCAGAAATGTCGAGTAAAGACTATGTGTGGTGTAGAGCTAAAGGGCCATGATGCAGCCATTCTTGAAAAATAAGAAAGGATGTTCAATTTGGAGCAAAGGGGCAAAATGTTGAATTTAAAAAAAGAATTGGACAAGGCTTATCTTATTGTAGTTAGGACCGTGGGCAGGACAAATTTTGATTGGGGCAGCGAGATTCTCCTATCGTACAATTATCGAACATGGATTATCTATAGGGTTCAAGAAATGAGGTGGGTAATGAAGAGTTGGTAGGATGAAGTAATAGTTTCTTAATAGCATAAGAAAAGTGGTGCCAAAAGTGATTTAGTCCAAGCTCGAGAGGTTCGGTCATATGCGTTTGTAGTCACACCAAGTTGGTAGTCACATGGTTGGAAGGTCGGGTAGTTGAGAGGTTACATTTTTTTTACAAAATCTTTCTGGATCCGATCTCTGACTTAGTTCTTGAAAAAAATATATATATATGTTTAAGACTTTTGTTTTTATACATTTTGTGATTCACAAAAGAAATAAATCCTTCTTGTAAACATGACAACAAGAATGCAAATTATTTTGTGAATTTTAAATTATATGTTTCATATCAAAAAATTACATAACAAATAAATAAAGAAGAATAAATTTCCAGTAATTGATTCTCAGAGCACGAAAAGTACAAAATTATTGTTTGAACTGTGAGCGTTTTCTTTTTCTTTTTCTCTACTTTTAATATTGAGTCGATTGTAAAGTCAGGAGGTCGGACAGTCGGGTGTTTTTTGTTTTATGACATTTATTCTATCATGACCTCGAATATACCATAGTCGGGTGGTTTCATTAGGTCGGGTAGTTGACAGTTGGGCAATGTTGAGGTCAGGAGGTCTGGTAGTTTGATAGTCAAGCATTGTTGAGGTCTAGAGGTCGAGTAGTTTGACAGTCAAGTAATGTTGAGGTCAGGAGGTTGAACCGATTATTTGTAAAAAAATCGTAGTCACTCAGTGTTGCAAGTCGAGTGGTCAAAAGGTTTTATTTGTTTTTTACAAAATGTTTTTGGATTCGATCTTCTACTTAATTTTCAAAAAAAATTGTTTAAGGCTTTTTTTTATTCATTTTGTGATGCAGAAAAGAAAAAACTTTTTTTGTAAAGTTATTAGCATGAATTCAAATTATTATGTGAATTTTTACATTATATGTTTGATATCAAAAAATTGAAAAACAAACAAATAAAGGAGACTAGACATTAAATAATTGATTCTCAAAGTACAAAAAGTAAAAGAGGGTTTTTTTTCTTTAATTGGGTCGATCGTGCAATCAGGAGGTCGGACAGGAAAGTGTGTCTTATGATTCATTTATTCTATTGTGATCCCGACTATACCATAGTTGGGTGGTTTCATTAGGTTGGGTAGTTTCACAATCGGGCATTGTTGAAGTCAAGAGGTTGGGTAGTTTGACAATCGGGCAATGTTGAAGTCGGGAGCCCAGGATGATTATTTATAAAAATAATTCCTAGACACTTTGTGTTACTAGTTGTGTGGTCGGAAGGTCCAGTAGTTGTAAGGTTCTATTTATTTTTTACAAAAAAAAGGGATCCAACTTCTGACTTAATTTTCAAAAAAAAATGTTTAAGCCTTTTGTTTTTATTCATTTTGTGATGCACAAAAGAAAAAATTACAGAAAAAACAAATAAAGGAGACTAGAATTTCAGTAACTAACTCCGAAAGCATGAAAAGTACAAGATTATTGTTAGGATTATCACAGGTTTTTTTTGTGAGTCGGGAGGACGGATAGTCAAGCATTTTTTTTGTTTTATGATTCATTTATTCTATCATGACCTGGACTAGACCAAAGTTGGGTGAATTCATTAGATCAGGTAGTTTCACAATCCAGCAATGTCGAGGTCAGGAGGTCGGCTTGATTATTTATAATAATAAAAAATCATAGTGAGCTCGAGTTACTAATTGTGTTTGGAAGGTCGGGTAGTCAAGAATTTGTATTAAACTAATAAATATATTCAAATGTTTATTAGTATAAAGCTATCAATTTCACCATGTCTAATTTACTAACCTATTGTTGTAGTATAAAGACATTATGCTATCAAATAAAATGTAAAGTATTTAGGTTCCTAGCTTAATGTAATATTTGTTTTTTAAGACTTGGTGCAAATGGATATAGCTCCAATTGTTTGAGCATACCTATGGTTAACACATGAATATCATAGTTTTTTGACATATCCACATCATAGCAGTTAGAGAAAGTCTCATAGCTAGTGTGTGCATATGCATGAACAAAACCCACACATAATTGGTGGACAAAAAATAATGCATGGAGTTAATGGAAATAATGAAAACTAGAAAAACTAATAATTGATATTTCTATGTAGCAAAAAGCACCAAAGAAAAATTATAAGCATTTTGATCAATAAAACAGACCACACATTGTTGTTTTTTGGACAAATACCTATGTAACCTTTTTTCCATAAAAATTCTATTTTTTTGTTATATATATATATAATTCGTGTTCATGCATATGCTATCCATAGTTCAAATGCATTTGTGATTGCACACTTGTCATTAAGAGATTGACATACTCAGAATGAGACTACCTGAGAATCGCCAACAATGTATGCAAGGCACAATAGTATTTAGAGCACCGTAGCCATGAATTTATGCAAGCTACATAGAACTTGTGTACAAATACAAATTAACATCAAATTCAATTCTACTAGAGCAAATATGTGTGTGTGTGTATTTTTTATCTATTTTCTGCAAATAACAATGACCAAAAATGGGTAATGTGATTTTGTATCATATTGTTTGTTAACCATTGAAAGCATTACCTACTATGGCATAAGAAATAAACAAAATTCTAGTCAAACATGACTAAATAAATCACAAATAAAAAACCATTTCCCAATTGTAATCATAGTACTATAACTACATTAAATTGCAAACCAAGGTGGGCAGTCTAACTTTGTATCATATTGTTTGCTAGCCATTGAAAGCATTATCTACTATGCCATAAATAACAAATAACATTCTAGCCACACATGACTACAGATGCAAATAAAAACCATCGCTCAATATTAATCATAGTTCTTTAAGTACATTAAATTGCATATGTACTCTAGTAAATGTGTCAATTTGAGCAAAACATATTGCACCAAAGTTGTCTAGAAATGCAATAATTTAAGCTTCCATATATTGGAACAAATATTCCAAGTAGACATACACAATAGAAATGACTATATGATTTAGGGGTGCATTTAATATCTGCTGATTTTAGCATTATAATTTGTGAAAAATATTTCTCATTTGAGACATAGTGAATCAACAAATTTATCATTCCAATCACACAAAAAAATTCTTGCATGTTGGCCTTTGACGATCATTCACTATTCTCTGGATTTGAACAAATATATTGCATGCAATAGCACAAACATTTGCACCAATTAAAAATGCAACTAATCCACCTGCCACAGAAATTGCATTAAAACCAATCATTGTTTTCCCTCTTCTTGGTTTTATTTGCAGAATGAAATTTCTGATTATCAGTTTCCTCCTCTTATATAAGTTTTTGCAACGACTTTGACAAATCCACAACTACACATTCCATGAGTCAAAATCATTCACAATTGCATAGTGTTGTTCTATAACAAATTCCACCCAAACTAGAAGACATCATGTGAATCTGGTATATCATCAAGTCAAATAATGATTTAACAATGTAAATAATACTACTCTTTGAAGGCTTTTTAGCATCAACTACAATAAATAATACCAGGAAAAAGTGTTCTAAAAACTAATTTCGTTAGTCGAAGATGTTCAAATGTAAACAGATTAGACATTGTACTTTAAATCATACCAAACGTCAGTTGGCCAAAAAAAATCAAATCTAAGTATCTAAAAGTATTTGAAAACCATTATAATTATCTTTAAGTGTTTAGACATTAAATGTATTAAACACCACAATTGTAAATAATAAAGGTTGTAAGGTTCCTTAATTCCTTCTAGTTCCCATTTGTCTTTTTATTGCTTTTCACTTATTTTGAAAAAACAAAAAACACATATTTTTTGAATCAGTGACCGGAGAATCCACAATATGAACATTTTTATGCCAACGTTTCAAATCCCAAATGGGATCCATCATCAGGACTTATGAATGATGATAAAAGATGAGCTGCTTTAGGGAAATAAATACTAATGAGGAATCGGATCAGCACACTGTCGGCTGGGATAATTATTTATTAATTTTATTAAATTAAATTAGTTTTATTAATTTATTTTTATTAATTTTATTAATTTGTTTTATTTTATTAATCTTATTAATTTAATTTAATTAAATAAATGAAATTGTTAAATTAATTTAATTTTTATTTTTATTTAAATAATAAAAATTATTAATTTTATTAATTTAATTAAAATAAATAAAATTATTAAATTGATTTTAAATTTAAATTTTTATTAATCAAAAATTTTATTAAATTTAATATAATTAATATTTTTATAATTTTAATTTATTTTATTTATTAATTATTAACTTTATCAATTTTATTATTTTATAAATTTACTTTTATTAATTTAATTAAAAATAATTGTTTATAATGATGGAATTTATATTATATAATATACTTAAATATATATATATATATATATAATAATATATATATATATATATATTATATATATATGAGATAAATTAATAAACCCTAATAATTAAATAGTTTTATAATTTATTAATTATGATTTATTATAAATAATTAATATGATAATTAATATATTAATTAATTTGCGATAATTAATCATATTAATTAATATATTAATAAATTTGCGATAATTAATATATATGATAATTAATATATTAATTAATATATGATGATATATATATTAATTAATATGATAATTAATATATTAATTAATATATAGAAATTCATGTATTATTGAATTTTAAGGTTAATTATTATATGTTTGTTAATATTAAAATAGGGTTATTAGAATATTTTACCTGCTTAACTGCCATACCTGGGATGAGTTTGCGATCTTGATTCTTTAATCAAGGGAAGCCAGCTCCCGCTAATCTCCATACCATTGTCTCTGTTAAGATTATGAGGATGTTTGATAATTTCAAGCGCTTCTCTGATACTGTTCCTCCCTTGCGATAATTGATGCGCTTTCCAGGCAGATATGGTGCTTAGTCTTTGCGGAGTACTCTGCCAATGCTGAAGTCCGAGATCTTTCATTCTTAATATCAGCGCCATGTTCCTTAAGCCTGGTCCGGAGGGAGCGACCTGTTTCACCAATGTAGCTTTTACCACATGAACAATCTATTTTATAGACTCCTTTGAGCTGATGCTTGTCAATATCATCTTTTACAGACTTCAAACCTTGCCTAACAGTTCCAGGGGCTGAGAAGTGCATGATGATGTTTTTCTTCCTTAGGATTTTAGCGATTTTGTCTGTAACTCCATGGATATAAGGTAGAAAAACTTTACCAACCTGAGGCTGGTCTTGAGCCTTAGGTTCATGAGATAACAACTTCCTTTCGGCTTTCTCTATGGCTCTTTTAATCTCTTAATCTTTGTAGCCTATGCTCTTAAAGGTTGAAACCAAATGCTTCTTTTCTTCGTTCAGATGCTCTGAGTCAGAGATTCTAAGGGCTCTAATGGCAAGGGTGTTTAGAACCCCAAACTTCTGGGCTGGGTGATGGTGGGATTCAGCATGGAGGTAACTTTCTGTGTGGGTTGACTTACTGAAGACTTTATGCCCTAAAGAGCCATCCTCTTTTCTGATGATTAGAACATATAAAAATGGGATGCTCATGTTTTCCTCAAGTTCCATAGTAAATTTTATTTCTGGAGAGATAGAATTTAGGTGAATGAAAAACTTGTCAAGCTCTGGATTACCATGAGTCCATTTTATATTTGTATCGTCCACAAATCGCTTCCACCAGGCTGGTTTTAAAGGATATGATTCAAGGGCCTTCTTTTCAAAGTATTCCATGTATAGGTTGGCCACGATCGGCGAGAGGGAAGATCCCATTGCCACACCACATGTTTGCTCATAAAATATTCCCTGGAAGGTGAACACAGTTGACCTTAAGCAGATTTCAGCCAATTTTGCAGTCCCTGGATCAGTAACATCTTTTATAACCTGAATGGCCTCATCAAGAGGTATCTTGGTGAATAAGGATACCACGTCAAAGCTAACAAGGATGTCATCACGCTCAATCCTTTCATTTTTAATGAGATTTACAAAGTCCTGGGAGTCTTTGATGAAGGAATCAGTATTACCGACAAGGGGTTTAAGAATTTTGGCAACATACTTAGCAAGCTCATAGGTTGGGGAGCCAATAGTATTTACTATTGGTCTAAGGGGGACCCCTTCTTTATGGATCTTGGGTAATCCATAGATTCTAGGGACAGATTCACAGGAAGGGATTAATTTCTTTTTTGTTTTATCGTCAAAGTTGGAATCTGAGATGATCTTCTTAACATCCTTCATGATTTTGGGGATGGGATTACTATTCAGCTTCTTATAACTGCCACATTTTAGGTGATCATTCATTTTCCTTACATAGTCTTCTTTATCCAAGATGACTGCTGCTCCTCCTTTATCTGCCTTAAGAACCAAAATCTTGTCATTGCTCCGCAAGGATCTGAAGGCCTTTTGTTCTTCCTTACTCAGGTTGCTTTTGGGGGTTTTGGCTTTCCTCATGATGAGAGAAAACTCTTGTCTCAACGCTTCTTTATCATCTAAAGGAAGGTTATTAATCCCATCCTCTATGCTACATATCATCTTTTCAATAGGCAGGTTTTTAGGAGTCACAGCAAACCCATACCTTTGCTGAGAACATTAATGACCTCAGGATCTAATTCCTGGGAAGACAGATTGACCACTTTTCTTTTTAATTTTGACTCACAAGTGTTTGCTGAAGACTGAATTTTTTCTTTATTGACTCCAGTGCCATCTTTGGAACTTCCTGAATAGTTGTGCGCACCTTGATTGTTTCTGTCTTCTGCAATCTTATTTAAGCATTCATTGTTTAACCAGTTATCACATTCGCCCTTGCTATGCGCATTATCTTTGATCATCACATACTGATTACAACTACCTTTTCCACTGCCTAAGCCATGAATATGCGTACCA